>QLON01001445.1:0-11597 GCA_003313675.1 Termitomyces heimii
ACCCTAAATATTTGACGGGCTGCGAAAGGAAAATTATCATGAATCTACTTTGAAAACAATTGTCGGCCGTGACCGCATAAATATAGTAGTAAATGAACATCGAACTTATCAGATATGATATATCGCCTCTGTTATGTATTGCGTGTTGTAATATTTGAGTGTATCTTGATTCCGCGTTTGTGTAATAAAATGTTTTAGTGCCTATCAGCCGTAACGACGGCTCCTTCATATATTCTTTTCACGAAGCGGCGAGATGACTGCTACACTGTGTCACATAATACTATAATTGTTTTAAAAGAGAGAGGTGGGAGGTGGCGCGAAAAGTGACTGGAACGTGACGGAACGAGTGTGTATGTGCCACGAACTTGAGGCTAGGGCCACCATGGCTAGTCCTTGCTTTGTGCAAGAACATATATATATATATATATATATATGACCACAACATACGGAGTACCCTCAATTAAAGTTGAGTTGCGCGATTGACGTTGGAAAAATCATAGATTCCCTGACAATAGGTTACTAATCCCAGAAGCCCAGGAGAACTGGTATGGAAATGAAGAAGAAAGAAGGCGGATCATCGATATGAAAGTTGCTATAAATAATCCCAACGAAAGTTATTATTATTACTTTGGACCTTGCGATTCTATTGTTCGTCTTGCAAGGTGCAAATGACAAACCACTGTGCGCCGCCCACCCTTGTGTTGTGTGTATCACTCAAATTTCTCGTGTGCCGTGATTCAGGTTCGGCCGAAGAGAAACATCTAGAATGATACATACCGAAGCTGAATTTCGCAATTCAACATGAAGCGCAGATCTGCGGAGATGTAGGGTACAGAAGTCCATTGCACATGGCAGCGCATGAGACCACCATGGTTACGATGTTTTATTTATAGAGCTGATTTATTTCGGTACTCTTCGGTCTTCTCGCGTGGTTTCAGGCACACACAACTTCACTTTCTTGCTAGGGGCTAGAGCTATTTTGGTCTTCCTGACATTTCTCAGCGTCACCGACCACTCTTGGTGCTTCAAAAACCATGTGGAGGTCATCAAGAACCACAGTCCTTTTTTTCGTATTCAATTCTTTGACGACTGCAGCAAGCTTACCAATGTGTTTGTATTATCTGTCTGACAACTCTTATTTACGGAAATAGAATATTGGGGCAGATAATTACACTGGAGCTCACAGGAAATCTGCGGCATAATAGGGGGAAAATCGCCGATTACTTTCCCCGGACATGACATGGTCTAACTCTTGATGTCGACGAAATAGTTAGAAGTTTGATGGTCTCGATTGATTGTGACGTTTTGTGTACTCCAGCTCGTTGCTGCACCGTGACTCCCCGTCATCCTTAGGCGTAAAGATCCCTATCCGTTGATAAGCGATCAAGTATACGGTCCTTGTCGACTCTGTTGGCCTATCGTGCCACTATGTCAAAGCGCACCGTCATGCCCAATGCCACTGTCACCTCTTTGCTCGTCACCCGCTTTGTCCGATATCCATTGTATCTATCCATACGACCCTACCCATTGTTACTTATGTACATAAATACGGACACTCGACATAGCGCATCCTCAGGCGATCATATTGAACTGAGGGTGAGCAAACATTTATTATCCCAGATACAATCCTTCGTACTGACACAACTACCTGACTAGATTATAGACTACTTACGTCTGTGTCAGGTAGGTAACTTAGTCAATCATATTGAACTGAGGATTATAGATTACTTGTGTCTTTGTTAGGTTCTAACAGATTCAGGCTGCGCTGAAATGCCTTTTCTCCTACGTCATCGTGTACGCAGTACTCCTTGGCTACTTGAGTTCCAATCCCGCTAAGTTGTGCATATTTCTGGAGCCAACTAGACCACTTGCTAATAGGATCTCTGTGTCGATCATGACGTCTTATGCCGTGGCTCTCATTCATCTTCAGATTCGACATCCATAACCATGCTGTCGCATACTATGTGACCCTAGCTGGAGGCACATGACTGGCCTGGGAAGTGAATTTGTACAAAGATAATCACCATACGATCATAAAAAGTATCTGCTGTCACCCAACGCTCCACACATATTTGGTTGAATCGTGAATCAGTACATATAGTCTTTCGCATGATTAAGGCCTACTTCCTTCTAGACTGTCAAGCTTGCTGGCCTAATGAATTCTACCCTGTCATACTTCGTGCCAAGCATCCAGTGGATACTTTCCTTCTGTCTGCACACGCTTGACATGTCTGAAACAACTACGACTTCTAAAATATACCATCGATACATCTGGTATTTCCCTATTTTGGTACTCGTCTTTCGACTGTCACTTATTTCAGATCTCTGTCAATTTGGACCCACATACGACGATGTCAATTATGGAAGACTCACCACGAAATTCAAAGCTAGGAAATTGCCCATGGCTACGCCTATTATTCAGGTGAATAATATTTTAACAATCAAGCGGTCACAGAGAACTTCGAAACCGAGTACTGTATTGCCGGCTATGGTTGGGGTGGCATCAGTACCTCATGGTCTCACTTATCTATGACCTCACGTGGTTGAGGGTCTACATATAAAACTTCCAGTATGAGGCTTTGCCCAGACTTTTGTGGAAGCATTCTACTTACTACGGTACTTACTCCTTTGAATCGAATTTGTGGTCGTTATTGTAGGCGAGTCTAGCCAAGACCGTATTGTCTAGATCCACGTGCACGTTTTCTATATGTATGATGATCTTTTATTTTCGAAGACTCACAACTGGCCGATACGTCAGTGCCGCTTCTGGAGGTTCACCTAATCAACCATCAGCGCCAATCACTTTTTACCTGTTTGTCTTCTTTTGTGCGATAACCGGGTTGACGTTGCTGCATTGATCAGCGTCGTGCTAGTCTGTTCTGCCCACTATAGACTTGTTTTCCCATGACGCACGCCAGTAGACGCCAGCTCCCGAATGTCAATGGCCTTCCAAAGGCTGGGCAAGCCCCACGTGTCATTCGGCTGTTCATTCATTGACGTCAACTGGTATTTATGGTTATTTTTAGAATCTTCGCGTTCTCTTCGCATTCACTTTTTCTGATAAGAATATGGGGTGAGGGTATTGTGTTCACTTTCACTGCAGTTTCATCATGCGTACAAGAGGAACTGTCACTTGGAAATTTTCATTTTCGGGAGCCTTTAGTATTTCCGGCTAGATCTGGCTGGGCTCACCATCAGGCTTTCGCCCACAAAATACATTGGCATTGGCTTTATGGCGGTGAATCAATCGATTTACGAATGGCGATTGTGGCAACAACGCCCATTAGCTCATAAGATCAACGTTGCGACGGTCAACAGCCTGGAGAGCGAGAGACTATTCGCATGCCGAAACGAGGCCGAGACCCCAGGGAGGGGTCCGGGGGGAACTTAGAATAGCTTGAATACCAAAGCGGCACTCGAGCGTGATCGTCGGAGACCTACATTGGTCTTGCAGGTCATATTGAGCCACATGGAGCTGTTCCTGTTGCAACCGCGTGCACTTCAGGGCTGTAGGCTGGATCCATTATACGTTTTATCGTGAGCAAAACGTCGACCACCGCAAGTGCAGTGACCTCTGTTTGAGCCTGATTGATTCAGAGGATGATCGTCATCAAAAGCTTCTGATCGAGAAAATTTGTTCGCCATAACCATTAGGCGAATGCGGCGCCATACGGTACAATCGTGAGCAACACGTGCACACACTATACGAGTCGCTAAAACGTTTTCTAGGCAGTTCGAGTTTCCGCCACAATATCGACAGAGACCATTCTTCCCTTGGTCGGTGGCGTACGTAATGTGCATGCTCTGAACACTACTCGAGGCAATCAGAATGCATGTCTTATCGTGATATCAATACAAAGTGCAAGATCCGTTCGCGCTGTCTTTATGCCCACTGATCCTGTTCAAAAGCCTCGATCATGTACTGAATTTCTCTCGGGAGGCGTAACCCCGGTTTGTCCATCCGGACGATAGCAATCGGTGCCAAGAAAAAATTCCATGTGCATCCGTCTCTTACTTCTTGATGCGACGGCCGCTGAGAGCGCTGGTTTCCCGATAAGCGTTGCTTATAAGAATAACTTTTTTTGGTTTAGCCTACCCCAGTTTTTTTCTTCGGAACTTCCACCCCCCACCCCAACTATGGTCGAGAAAAGCGAGAAGTATCTTCCTCGCGTAGCCTCCCACGATGAGAAACACTACCACGGTGCACCCGATGGTTCTAGCATTGTTGAAGGCTCTGAAGGCGTTACCGAGTACGAGCTCGCTACATTGAGACACGTTGCTGACCGTCTGCCATATACGTCTTGGCTTGTCGTTATCTGCGAGTTCGCTGAGAGGTCCGTTCGCGACTCTTACAATTTTTTCTGTTACTCATTGGCCCTTGCAGATGGAGTTACTACGGCACTACAAACATTTACAACAATTACATTCAATTCAAACTTCCCCCTGGTTCAAGAACAGGTGCCGTTCCTAAGGCTCTCAGGGGCGACAACGTCGTTGCTGGTGCTTTGGGCCAGGGTCAACAAAAGTCATTCGCACTTCGTACAGTATGTCCGCCGATTCTGTTGATACTCCCTCACTGAATCCCTTCCAGTTTAACAGTTTCTGGGTTTACTGTACTCCTTTCATTGGTGGTATACTCGCTGATACACTATGGGGCCGATACAAGACCATCATGATCTTTTCTATCGTCTGCCTTGTTGGCCACATCATCCTTACCGCATCTGCAGCCCCAACATCCTTGGAGCATGGTGGTCCTGCTCTCGGTCTTCTTGCTCTGTCCATCGTCATTATGGGTCTTGGTGCTGGGTAAGTCTACTGTGTGTCTGTTTCTCTCTCGTATCCTCACTGTCTATAGATCCATCAAGGCCAATGTTTCCCCTATGATCGCCGAACAATATACTGGCAAGCTTAGGAAAGAGACTCTACCTTCTGGAGAAGTCGTCATCAAGTCACCTGCTGTTACGATTCAGAGCATGTACCTTTGTATGTCATTTAAACTCTTTTGTTCTTCTCGAGTCTTACGTACGGCACTATTATAGGGTTCTATGCCGCCGTCAACTTTGGATCTTGTGGTGCCATTTCGGCCTCTTTCCTTGCCCGTGATCACGGTTATTGGACGGCGTTTCTCGTCCCCACTTGTATTTTCGCGATCGTCCCCTTCGTTCTTGTTTTTGGCAGGAAAAATTATATTGTCACGCCCCCACGTGGTTCCATTCTGCTCGAGGTACTAGAGATTGCCCATCGGTGTCAATCATACTCAATCTAATTTGATCATTAGACTATTCGATGCATTAACGTTGCCTTGGCTCCACGGTGGTCATGGAATCCCGTTACTACCTACCGCCGATGCAAGAGTAGCGACTTCTGGGACATCGCTAAGCCCAGCTATTATGCTGAAGGCCACGTCCCCGCGAAGATCACTTGGGACGATGAATTCGTTGGTGAGGTCGACCGGACTATCAGTGCTTGCAAGGTTTTCTTGTTCTTCCCAATCTTTTGGTTGTGTGAGTACTTGTATTCTGACTTCTCTATACCCTCATTTACCTGTCTTACCCAGGCTACTCCCAGATTGACGGCAACCTCGGTACCATTGCCGCTGGAATGACTCTCAATGGAACACCAAATGATCTCATTCAGTAAGTAGCTGATGATATCATATCACCTGGAGCTAACATTTGCATAGAAACCTTAACCCCATCTCCATCATCGTCATGATCCCAATATTTGACTACATCATCTATCCCTTGCTGCGCAAACGAGGTATCAACTTCACCCCCATTAAGCGCATTTACACTGGCTTCCTCGTCGCCGGTCTTGCCATGGTCTACGCCTCCGTCCTCGAGAGCTACCAGAACAAGCTCACCCCTTGTCGTGGTGGCGAATATGACAAGCAGCCTGCTGCATGCGAGATTGACGGTGTGCACTACTCAACACCGTTGAACGTCTGGATTGTCTCTGGACCTTACATCCTCGTTGGCATGTCTGAGATCTTCGCTTCCATCACATCCCTCGAGTATGCCTTCACCAAGGCCCCTAAACGCATGAAGTCCGTCGTCATGGCCTTCTCGCAGTTCCAGACCGCACTTTCTTCGGCGTTGAACTTTGCCCTCGTCGCTGTCAACGTTGAGACCAAATTTGTGTGGCTCTTCGCATCATTCGCTATCGCTTCTTGGATAGCAGGCACCATCTTCTTTTTCGCGTTCCGCCAACTCGACAGGAACGAAACAGAGCTGAATGCGATTGGACAGGGCGAGCGCTCTGGCTTCGTTGACGAGGCACCAGAAATGACTTCTGGAGCTCAAAAAGTCTGATTACCCCCCCCNCCCCCCCCCCCCCCCCACAACTATTTTAAATACCTAATTGATCCCTTATCTGTTATGGATTCCGGATTGCTGTCTAAGTAGCTCTAGTTTTAATTTTCCCAAATGATATCAAATTCCCGCACTCTACATAAACGTAATTGAAAGAGGACCCTGGGAAAATTGAGAGATGAATCAGATTGGGATCTCTATGAAAGCCAGTAGGATCGCTATTCATCTACGGTTGCCGAGAGGGGTCAAGGTCTATTTTGATGTTATCACTTACAAATCGTAGCTAGTATCTGGCGTCCTGGAACTCCGTGACGGTGGATTTTGAGTCATGCCTAAGTCATGCGAGCTAAAAAATTATAGCTTGTCTGGCCCCAAGTCATGCGTTTCTCACCGATGCACACAATAGGAACTTTTTTGTACTGCCAGTACTCTTGGCTCTCGCAGCAAGTCAATGTCTTGTGAGCATTGACATCTCATTGTGTTAGGAAGCAGACCATGTAACAATAGATCTAAGTAAATAAAGTATGTTTAAATCCTCAGTCTTGTATAATTGACTGTATTTTACTGCACCTAAGGAGATCAAGTAAGCTTAAATCTACTCGGACAGTAAGTATCAGTGTGTAATTTAATATAAGTTTGGTTGTTCACCCTCAGTTTCATATAGAGGGTGTAATCTATTTATATATAGGTATTTGTAGAATAATGGTTATTGTAAAAGCTTTCAGTGCAGTGGCCATATCAAAGCTTTTAGCACAGTAGCCATCCAATAAAGGAGTATGTGTGGTGGCACTTACTCAAGCATTGTTTGTTTAACACATTAAAAAGGAAAAGAGACATTTTTAAGAGATTTCAGCACTACTTGAGTGAGAGATGCTGGGTAAATCATATGTAACTCTGTGATGTAAATGCAGGGATGAGTTATTCACTGCTTTTCCTTCTTCTTATGTCTTACCAGAACCACAATCCTACAGGAAAGAATCAGTAGAATCTTTGTAGGTCATCAAAAATAGCCAGTGATTAAGCCAAGCAGAAACTCACCCTAATAGTAACTTTCTCTGGAGCTGAATTGCCTTCTGATTTAACACATTTGTTACACAAGACATCCAACTTCAGAAGCAAAAATTTCTGACTGCAGTTCTGGTAAATAGACATGGGGAGAGACAGGAAGTCTAATGAAGTTTTTTGATGCACTCTCAGCTGGAAAACCCCAGACTTTGACCCTGCACATAAAGATCATATCTCTTGATCCAACTCACCTGCTGGGAGCAGTGAGCTTTTGCCTTTTGATGAGCCCAGGTGTGATCCCAAATGAAGTTCCACAAGCAGATTGCTTCAAGCAGATGAGTTGGCTCAGTACCACACAATATAAATACTTATTCAGTCCTTAGGCATGAAATTTCAACTGCAACTTGTCTCATAACTGGTTCCATGTTGATACACCATTGAGTAAAAACAGAGGAGCTACAGAAACTTCATACAACTAGGTTGAAAAAGAGGATATGGAAACTAGCTAGAAGATGTGACATAACATGACACAATGACAGTTATTGATGTGTCAATGGTTGCATGTGCTGTCACAGTGTTACAGGTAGGACCCCGTCAGTGAAAAATGCAAGCCATCACTTATGTGATGTGAAATATACCTTGACCCCTCTTGGCAACTATAATTTGTAGTAAACATTGACCGACAAATTCAAAATCAAGCATAGTTATGTACTTTGAGTATCAAGATTCCCAGGAAAGCATATCAGGATGTCTTTTTCCTTGTTGTGAGTTATCGTTGCAGACCAGGATTGAAAAATCAGGTTAGACTATTGTAATGAAGATACTAGGTATAGGAACAAAGCAAAGGATTGTCCTTCACTACTTTTCTGGAAGGCTGCATGTTTTCTGGATCATTTCTTGAGATGTTATCAGCCTTTTCTTGGCCAGTGTCATAGGGAAATGGTTCTTCCACAAAAAGTAAGGCATTAGCAAAAAGTCACTGAGAAAACATGGCAAAAGATGGCTTGGGACCCATTCACTAGGTGCAGGGAAGAATGCTCTTTTGCAAAACAACATTAAAACAGAGTAAAGATTTTTCTGCATTCAGTGATTGGTTAATGATTGCTTTCACTTTGTCCTGGTATGCATGTCAAGGTGTATTACTATCTTGCCACTGTCATATCCATTCTTTTCCTTTATGAGTGGTGAGAAAAACAATTATACTTATGTTTTGTACTGACTTAACACACACAGACAACAGACACCCTCAATCAATATCACAAAGACTGAGGGTGAGTCACTTATATTGTTGCAATCTGGCCTGAAATTACACCATGAGCATGAACCAGAGGAATGCATAGACCAGCAAACACAAAGAACCCAGGGCCACATTGACTTGGCCTCTTTGGCTTAGAACAATGGACAAGCACATATATATATAAACTACATTACAGTACCAGCACCCTCAGTCAATTACACAAAGACTGAAGGTGAGTTTACAATATCTACTACACAATTGGATGAAATACTTACCATACGATACAAACTTACTTGTCATTGTGTTGTATAGGTAGGATTGATCAATACAGTCAATTACACAAAGACTGAGGACTTACTTGTCATTGTGTCATATAACTTTTAACAGGTTATAGGCTGTTGCTGCTTTGACTTCTGAAAGTTGACACCTATACTTGATCTTTGTGAGCTGCAATCACTCACTCTTGCCTTTGCCAGATCAAGTATCCAATTATCTTTGCCCCTGATTGACATGGATAACACGTATCTGGGATATCTTTTGTGTGCTCTACCCCCCAAGACCTACTGCAATGCTGCCAACAGGCAAAGACCCTGAGACGTCCCCTGCACTGCTGGCTGCAATGAGGATTGCAGAAATGAAACTGGTTGATAACTCAGCCAACCCAACTGTGGTACCTGTTGGGAAGATAATGTCATCCTGGGCAGGCCATATCCTGGATAAGGATGATGGCAAGTACATGGACTGGGCATACGCAATGACACTCGAACTCACCATGGTCCAGCTTTGAGATTATGTATTTGATCCACCTTCTTGCCCTCATGAAATGTATGAACCACATGCGTGTCATGCCTGGGCCTCAAATAGATGGTTGGTGTGTTCTTTCTTGAAACGTGCAATTTCCACATCTGAATAGAAACTTTGCACTGAGGAGAATGATCCAGTGGTCCTGTGAGCATATCTGAAAGATTGCCACGGCAGCACTGCACCTGTTAAGCAAGTTTGCCTCCTATAGGAGGCCTTCACCACAAAGTGCTCTATGTCCGAGCCCCTGACTAGGACAGTCAATGCTATCTTTGAAAAGATTAATCATGCATTTGATGCTGGCGACATGACAAAAGATCTGTTGAAGTCCATTGCCATACTATTAGCTCTCTCAGACAAATCTTATGCTCACCTCCACTCCATTATCTCGCGCGATTTGAGACAAGCTGGGGATGCGACTAAGTATAGGCCAACTGAGATTAGACTATTCTTGGAAGGGGAGCAGACATTGCTGGAAGCAGACAAGTCAGCATCCATGCCTCACGACTCAGATCCAGCTGCATTTGTGGCTAAGTCTTACCAGGGCAGTAACCTCACATGCTCAGCCTGCAAAGCCTGAAAAAGGCCGGTGCACATCTATACTGGGCACACTGCCCCCTAGTGCATCCTTGAAGGTGGCAGCATGGCAGGGAAGACTGCAGAGGAGTCAAAGAAGGCACAACTGGCATATTATGAGAACTTGAGGAAAGAGAAGGGCAAGAACACAACAAAAATCACACTAATGCCTGCTGGAGGGAGTGCATTCACCCTGGAAGGCAACTCAGAGACAATTGTGGCCTATCTCGCCTTGAAGGTGTCAGGTTCCACTGATTCAGGGGCTTTTTGGAAAAGCAACACCCTTACAAGGCAGACTTGATCTACAAATACCCGGGTGTCTGGAACTCTGGGGTTAAGGCTCCAGGGTTCAAGACGCAGACAGGGGGGGTGGTCCCGGGGAAATGGAACTTGACCCGGGGGTTTCAGGATTTTGTGGAGGTTAAGAGTTGGCGGGGGTCAAGTTGGAACTGGAGGTTCTAAGACGAGACCCGGTTAGTAAATTTAGAGTCGCGAAGTGCATACCAAACTTAAAGCATGCAATTATTCCGGCGTGCCAGTCAAAACGTGCCAGTCAATGCATACCAGTCAGACAAAGGGCACACAACAATTCAGGTAATATCAAGACTAATGAATACAATGGTGAACTATGCTATAAATACTACGGGGTCAGGTCTCGGAGTTCCGGGGTGTCTGGGATGGTTTCTGGAAGGCATTGAGTAGCAGGCCGGAACAGTATACTGGGATTGCGCATGTGGGGTGTGCGATCAATTGGCATGGGGGGATTGTGATGCGTGATGGCCAGAAGCGGGTAGCATGATCCGGCAGTTGATGGTGGTCAATCCCAGGGTCCGTGAAGCAGGGTTCCTGGGGGGTTGGCTGATAGCGGTTTGTGATGCGAGTTGATGGTGGTGTCAGTAGTTGCGGGGGTGAGGTGTGTTGTGGAAAGGGTCCTGGGTGGGGTTCTGGGATTATTCTGGGGGACTCCAGAAGGGGTCGTGACATCACCCCCCCCTCAGCGCCAAGACCCTCTGAGGCACACGTAACCAGTGATTTGGTCCGGGGTCCAATCATGGGATCTGGCACCTGACCTGCCACATATCAAAAAAAAATTTTACTATCAGCTCAATCATGTTGCGCACACTGATGCATTCTCCAACGCCCCCAGCAACTAATGAAGTGGCCCCCCTGGTCACATGGGAGGCCCGGGACGTGCAGTACCGAGCACATGTGGCCGTGCTCATTCAACGTGAGTATTGCTGTGTTGACCGTTTACTCTGACTGACCTTCCTTTTCCAGAACTATGCCATAATTTTGCCCTGGAGGTGGGTCCTAGCCAGCCTCCAGAGCCTGCTCCTGATGCAGGCCCTGGTGTCTCCCCGGAGCCCCAGCTAAGTTATTCCGCACCTACCTTTGCGTGGAAAACTGTCCAACCCCCTCCCCGTCCTAGGCTGTTCGCCCCTTGTTTCCGTCATTCTGGGATGGCGATAAGGGCTGTTTCTAAGGTCCCGGAGAGCTGTCACGTTGCA
This sequence comes from Termitomyces heimii, assembly GCA_003313675.1. NCBI lineage: Eukaryota > Fungi > Basidiomycota > Agaricomycetes > Agaricales > Lyophyllaceae > Termitomyces > Termitomyces heimii. The sequence goes on from QLON01001445.1 coordinate 11,439, forward strand.
TGGGTGGCCGTAACTCAAGAGCAGTTTAGAGAGGCCCTGGAAAGGCTTCAGGATCTGCCCACTCACGTCTGATATGTGAGCAATGGACTGGTGAGTGGTCTCATACTCCGGGTCTCTTTGCTGATTTCGGCGCAGTGCAAGCACTGCGCCCAGTGACAG
>QLON01001447.1:0-24019 GCA_003313675.1 Termitomyces heimii
ATACTTTGCTTAAAAGATATATTTCTTGATAATTACATTATATACTCTTACTATATTTTCTAATACTTGTCTAATAAACTTAACTATTTTTTTATGAGTTGCTAGGATTGCATATATTTTGTATAGCATAAAAAGCATATACTCTTTATAAAGTTTAAAGAATGTATAGCTCATAAATTCTAGTATGCTTGCATTAATCATAAATTTAGTTATAAGGCAGCAATTAAGGCAGACTATTATTTTAAGTATTTAGCTAATACTATAATTGGCTCACTCTATTTAACTATCTATCTGAAAATGAAATAATATAAATATTAGGAGCCTTGCTTTTAACAGCTTATAAAGTTTTTTCTACTACTACAATATAAACTTAGAGTTGCAGTTGCTTACAATTATATTAAGCAGCTCATGCAGCTTAATAATCTCTTATATATAAATTTATAACAGCTTTCTTACTATTATTGTTATCTGCATTGGTATAAGATGTATTATGCTAGTTATACAATAAATAACTATTTATAAATAGTTAAATCCTTGAAACTTAGTAAAGGAACTAATCAAGTCTATCTCAATAGAGTTTTATAGTTTCATGGGCACTGATAGCTAATGAAGTCTCTTTATCAATAGACTAGGAGACAATTTAGCCCTCTAATATGCCACATGTAAGAGCAACCTCTGGAGGCTATGGCTCAGTTACACAGCTGGCAGAAGAAGATCCAAAGTGTATTAGAATATATACTGACAATATTATAATAACTACTTACCTGATAGAGAGAGATCCAAAGAGAACAAGTCTGAGGATTCCCTATGCTAGGTTGGACACTTCTAGAGCTTTTGAAGTGTGGGAAACAACTGTACAATATAACAAAACCTTAAAAACTCAAAAATTAACTAACCAAATAACTATGCAAATAAGGCAAGAAAACTCCGGACTTTAGAAGTCAGAAAGGCAAATTCCAGCTTATATAAGCAGTCTAGAAGTGGTGCTGAAGGGTCCACACTTATCTGGATGATAACTAAAGAACTAAAGCACCTTAAAGGTTGAGAATAGTAACTAATCAAATAACTATGCAAATAAGGCAAGAAAACTCCGGACTTTAGAAGTCAGAAAGGCAAATTCCAGCTTATATAAGCAGTCTAGAAGTGGTGCTGAAGGGTCCACACTTGTCTGGATGATAACTAAAGAACTAAAGCACCTTAAAGGTTGAGAATAGTGCTAATAGATAATGTTGAGAAAATAGAAATAACACTATAAAAGAATGATAGAAGAAATAAGGAAATGAATGAAAGGAGAATGAAGGAATAAGAAGTGAAAGAAGAAAGGAAAGAAAGGAATAAGGAGTCTCCTAATATTACTCCTCTTCTAAAGTGTGGCATTTTGATATGCTGGATAAAAGTAGTTCTGGATGGCCTGGTCTACCTTGAAAAGAGAATAATAAAAACCTCTAATTGTTTGAGGAGCATTGGGATGCTGCTGATAGAATTTCCAGACCAAGGCAAGGGCATGGACATTCTCTTATAGCTCTCAAAAGATATTCTCAATTCCATAGTCCTTTTACTTGATCTTAAATTAAAGCTTATTCCTAAAGAGTTGGCTATCTAAAATCCATTTCACTTCATACTCTTCTTAGTTGTCAACTAGAACTAGAGGTGGAAATGGCTGTAGGCATCAACTTGAGATTGGATCTTCAAGTACTGGAGAGAGTTTTACCACATTAAAGACTGGATGGAGTCAACTTATTCCACTAGGCAGCTTGAGTTGATAGGCTAGTAAGCTCACCTGCTTTAATATAGAAAAGAGTTCTAGATGGTGATGAGAAAGCTTCTGAGAAGGTTAGGTAGTAGCAATGTCAGAGGCATTTAGATAAACTTGATCTTCTGGCTTGTACTTGGGAGCCAGAGCTTAGCTATAATCATAATAGCAGACTATGTCATTCTTTGCCTTAATTAAAGCAGCTTTGGCTTCTTCTTGAGCTGCTTTCATCTAGCCTAAGAACTCATTGACAGCTTCATTCTCTAAAAGTTGTCTATAAGGCTCAAATTCCATCCAAAGGTGTCAACCAGTATCTAGAAGGAAAGGAGACATTTGAATAGTAGCATGCATATGGTTATTGTATTAGAATTCTGCCTCTAATAATAAATTATCTTAGTCATCCTGTTGTTTATTGCAGAAGAGTCAGAGATACTATTCTAGCTCCTGATTGACATGCTTGGTCTGGCCATCAGATTGAAGATAATAGGCTGTGGAAGTGTGGAGCCTAATATAGAGGAGGCAATATAGTTCTTTAGTAAACTTTGCTATAAACTAAGGTCCATAATTGGAGACATAAGCATCTGATAGCCCATGGAGTTTCTAGACATGCTTCTGGTCTAGATTAGCAGCATCTTTAGCTGAGTAAGTAGTGTGTGTTGAGATAAAATGAGCATGCTTGCTACAGAGATCCACCACTACTATGATTGCATTATATCTATGAGAGTCTGATAACTCAACAATGAAGTCTACTGAGGCCACACTCTAATGCTTAGCTAAAATGAGCAAAGGATTAAGCTGTTTCATAGGAGGCTGACAATGAGGCTTAGTCTAAAGGCAAAGATTATAGATGAAGGTGTAGGAGCTAATATACTGTGATATTTAAAGCCACTAGTAATTCTATGAGACTAGCTTTAGTATCTTCTATCTGCTAGGATGTCCTGCAACTCAGGAGTTATAATGCTACTCCACAATCTGCCTTCAGAGGTCAGGCAGGTTGAAAATATAAATGCATCCCCAGAAGATGAGAAAACCATTCTTTAGAGACTACTCATTGGTATGAACAGACTTCACTTCAGTTTTTTCTCAAGCATGCAAGGCTATGGCAGCCTTAGCTACCAGATCTTCCTGGGTGCCCTCCTGGTTACCTTGTTGAATGTCTTAGAGAATGCTCATCTCTTTTCCCTAGCCAACTACACCTTCCAGAGCATGGATGGCAAATAATTCTGGCTTTAAAAGTATGATATTATCATTGTTACTAGCTTCTAAGCTATAGTTTGCTTGCTTAGAAAGTGTGTTTAGCTTACCCATGCTCTATCCAGATTTGTAGTGCAGAGAGAAGTCAAAGTTGGCTAGATACAAAGATCATTGAGCCTATTGGCAGTTGAGTTTCTTAGCTGTCTGAAAGTACTCTAAGTTCTTGTGATTAGTTCACACTTTAAATTTATGCCTAGCACCCTTAAGAAAATGTTACTACTTCTTAAAGGACCAAATGATAGCTAATATCTCTTTATCATAGATTTTATAATTTTGCTTTATTACATTAAGACTCTTGGAGTAGAAGGCCACAAGATGCCACTTACTATCCTCTCTTAACCATTAAGAGAGAATAGCTCCAGTAGCAAAATCTGAGCTATTAGCTTCAATATGGAAGCGAGAGTTGTCATTTAGAAACAGAAGGACAGGCATTGAAGTAACTGCCTATTTAAGAGCATCAAAGGCTATCTGCTATGCTATGTCCCAGTGCCAAGAAGTGTCCTTAGTGGTGAAATTAAAGAGAGGCTGGGCATGGTGTAAGAAATCCTGAATAAACTTTTGGTAGAAGTTAGTGAAACCTAGAAAGGCCTAAACCTCCTTCTTGTTCTTAGGCTCTGGCTACTCTATTACACCAGCCACTTTGACTGAGTCTATCTCAGCCATTCTATAAGAGATGATTAGTCTAAGATATTCAATCTTAGTCTGCTCTTGCACTTCTCTGACTTAAGATAGAGCTGATATTGGCAAAGATGTTCCAGTATGATGCATGTAATCTAACAATGCTCCTCTAGAGTCTTGATATAGATGAGAATATCATCAAGGTATACACATACAACACTTTTTACTATGAAATCTCAGAAAATATCATTTATCATGGTCTGAAAGGTGGCTAAGCTATTAGTAAGGCCAAAAAACATTACCAAAGGTTCAAAGAGTCCACAATTTGTTTGAAATGCTGCCTTCCACTTATCACCTTCCTTGATGTGCATATTATTGTAGCTCCAGTGAATATTTAACTTAGTAAAATAGCATGCACCTTGGAAGTTATTAATAAGCTCTAAAATGAGTAGTAAGGAATAGCAATTCTTTACAATCATTACATTTAAGACTTGGTAGTCCTGAACCAAATATAGAGATCCATCCTTTTTCTTAATGAAAAAGACTAAAGAGGCCATTGGAGACTTTGAAGAATAGATGTGACCAGAGTTTAAATTCTCTTGCAAAAAGGCATCAAGCTCATCCTGTTCTTTGGAAAAGAGGGAATAGACCTTGCAGCTAAAGGGCTCAGCATTAGGCATAAGCTTAATTGCATGATCCCACTGCTTATGCTTTAGCAAAGAGTTGAATGATGCCTTAAAGAAAATATCCTCAAAGTTTTGCAAGTGATGAGGAATTGTATCTTAGAATAACTTAAAAGCAGAGTTAGCAGCAAATGTCTGAGCTAGTCACTGGGAAGTGGTTTGGCTAGCTCTAATCTCTGCTACTATTAGTGGAGGTTATAAGATAGTTATATAAATCCTATTACCTATCTCAATAGCCTTATCTGGAGACTCTGAGTTAGGAGTGCACCCAAATTCATCTTTGCATCCATCTTTCATTTGAGCTTCACTCACCACACCTTAAATATCCTCATAGAGGGCCTCTTTATAAGGAAATGCCAAAGAGGAAGAATCCAGTAGGTTAAGATCAGTGAAGGGGAAGTATCTAACTTGGCAAATCTGTACTATAGCATACTTACAGGCTGATACTCTATACTCCTCCTTAGCTTTCTAAGCACATGTGGAACAGTATTGAGGGCAATGGCTTATGCTCACTTTATTCTTAGCCTAGTCAATATCTAGATTGTGATCATGCAGCTAGAAGAATCCAAGTATTATGTTCTGCTTTTCTAAGCTGGTAACTGCAAAGATGGCATGCTCAGAGTGAGTTTGATAATAAAGAACTAAATCCACTACTGAGCAAATAGATCCAGCTTTATTGAGTATACCATCAATATTGTAAATTGGAATAGGGTGAGAGAGAGGCCAGGTAGTGAGTTGATGTCATTCCACATAGTTGGTATCTAGAAAGAGCCCAGTAGTATCACTATTCAAGAGGGCTACAATGCTTCAAGTCTGCTAAGTGTCTATTATCTCAATTTTTACACTTATATGCAAAGAGTTGGAAGAGAGGGTGGAAGCAACAATATAGCAATAAGGCATCATTTCTAAGCTGGAACATTAGAGCATTAAATAGGAGGAGAAAAAGAGAAGGTCTGAGCTAAGGCTTTGACTAAGGGAGTACTTTGTACATTAAAGGAGATGCTTACAGTTTTAGTCAAGAAATTGTAAATAGGGAGTGATATATTAGACAATTCTACAGATAGACATGCAAATCAATTAGCACCAAGCAGCAGAGGTGTACAACTTATTCATTGCTCTACTAAAAACTCTCCCTAGCAGAACTAATAAACTCTTTTAATGATTTTGCTACAGCCTCCCCAAGACCTGAAGACTCATTCAAAGATTCTGGTATAGATTGTATGTCAGAAGAAGGGTTTCTTTGAGTGTCTTGGGCAGCCAAAAGCTGGAGAAGGAGCTCTTCCTGCTCTGAGGCTGAGAAATAGCACATCTCTAACCCCTAAGGGCAATATTGAGCAAAGTGACCAGGCTTTCCACAGTGATGGCAGAGAAGAGAAAGCAATGAGCATTAACAAGAGGCATCAACATCTATTGGAACTCCAAGAGGAAGTGAACATGCTATAGGTGCCTGAGCAGAGGGTAGAGCATAAGAGAGAAAGAAAGGCTGAAGAGAAGAACAAATAGAGAGAGAGGCATATAAGGTGGAATGAGAAGCAGTTTTATAGTGGAGCTCACATTGTAACTTTATGAGCTGCTACTGATTACATACTACCTGATATTAAGACTTAATACTCATATCATCTAGTCATTCCTCAGCCATGCTATTGATATAGTCCATGAAAGAGGAAAGAAGGCTATCTTGAAAAGTGAGACAGAGCTGAAGATCATCAGGATAAAAAGCTTGTTTAGCTAGAGCTCTGAAGAAGTTAATGTACTTGTTTAAGGTTCACTTCTTCTGTCCATATTAATGAGGATCTTGAAGAGTAAGGGCTGCTACCTTAGTAGAGTTTAAAGAAAAAAACTCTATCCAAAACTCCTTTTCAAACTAACTCTAACTTTTAAAACTCTTTACTTCTTCAGAGCATTGAAAAACTCATAGTGCATATGTTGAAGCTCACTCAGACTTCATATAGGAAAAAATCCAGGCAATCTTAAGAGTATCAGAGGGAAAGGCCTCACTACTGAGCTGAATGTAGGTAATACAAGATTGCAGGAAGTGCTCATTCATAGCTCAATTACTATTGAATGCATTTAGGAGTGCTAGGCAAGGAATATTGGCATGAGTTGGGAAGGAGGCCCCAAAGCAAGGGGCTGGAAGTGTGTTAGCCCTAATTGAAAGTGTTTGGAGAGAAGTAGGAATGAGAGGGAGAAACTCTAAGAGGGACTGGAGAGAATAGGAAATAGTGTCTGTAGCTTAATGTAATCCAGCAAGTTTAGTAGTGTAAAAGGTGAGAGAAGCTTGAGTAGTCTGCACCTGAATCTTCAGAGCAAGTAAGCAACTCCAAGCATCATTCTAAGGAGCAGAAGTGTTCAAGAGAGTGTCTGAGGGGGCTAGTTGAATCATAGAAGCAATAGAGGGGCAAGGAGTAATTTAGTGAAGGAGAGATCTAAAGGGGCAAGAGAGGGCTCAAGCAGGCTGAAGGGGGCTTCTAGACCAAAATGTAGAAATTTGTTCTACTATAAGAGTAACCTCTGGAGGCTATGACTTAGTCACATAGCTGGCAGAGGAAAATTCAAAGTGTATTAGAATATATACTGACAATATTATAATAACTACTCACCTAGCAGAGGAAGATCCAAAGAAAACAAGTCTGGGGATTCCCTATGCCAGGTTGGACACTTCTGGGGCTTTTGAAGCATGGAAAACAATTGTACAGTATAATAAAACTTTAAAAACTTAAAAATTGACTAACCAAACAATTATGCAAATAAAGTAGGAAAACTCCAGACTTTAGAAGTTAGAAAGGCAAACTCTGGCTTATATAAGCAGTTTAAAAGCAGTGCTGAAGGGTCCACACTTGTCTAGATAATAGCTAAAGAATTAGAGCACCTCAAAGATTGAGAATAATGCTAATAGATAGTGTTGAGAAAATAGAAACAACATCATGAAAGAATAATAGAAGAAATAAGGAAATAAATGAAAGAAGAGTGAAAAAATAAGAAGTGAAAGAAGAAAGAAAAGAAAAAAATGAGGAGTCCCCTGACACTACACACAATACATAAAACTTAGTGATATCTTGAGCTATATATAGCCACCAATACTATCTTTAGATATATCTCAATGTATGCATAGTACCAAGATACTTCATAATTATATAAACTTAGTTTATAACATATATAATAATGATTTAAATGTGGAGAATGCAAGTAACTGATTTTCTTTAATAGTTATTTATTACTATTATACTCCTAAGCTCTTGCTTAAAATACAGGTAATTTTTAGAATTGTTAATAATCTCAAAAAATAGGAAGTTGCTAGCATATTCAATAGAAGTCATTATTTTTCAAGTTATAAAGCTTAGATGAAAGTATACCACTTTTTAGCAGGTCTACCAGTATATAAACATGCTCAGAAAAGTTTAGCACTCTCAATGAAGCCAGATTCTGATACTTAATTTTTAATAACTTAGTAGTTATATTCTGCTTTTTATACTGCTCCTAAAAGCAGTTACTTTACTTTTACTCAACTTTATATATGGCATATAATTCAATTATGTACTTCTTTACCTCCTAAAATTAATGAAGAAGTAAATCCTCCTCTTTAAAATTAATGCAGCAGTCTGCCTATATATACTTATGAGACTTATAAGGTTTTCTAGCTATATTACTTTTAAAATAGCACAATAAACAATCTATAGCCTTGTTGAGTTCATCTTTAGTATATATAATGTTAAACTGATATTTCAACATATAATTAATTTATTATCACTACTATAATAAAAAATTTACTTAAATATTAAAAAACAAGCACTTTGTAATTGGTAATAATATGAATTAAATATTCCATCAATTTATTCTTTCACTTAAGAAGAGCCTCAAGAATAATTAGAGTTTCTAGCTTATATATTGCATAATTTTGCTGTGCTATAATAAACTTTTTTAATATGAAGTCTATAAGGCAACATATTTACCAGCTGCTTTTTTTGCTATATATAGCTCTTATATCAATCTTAGACACATCATAAATTAGCTAAATAGACTCATTTTGTGTTAAATTAATAAGCTAAATAACTGAGGTCTTTAAGCACATATGCTTTATTATTTTAAAGCATCATTAATGCAGCAGACATTAATTGAATAGTAACCTGTTTTATATCATTGCCATCAGCAGCCCTATATACACTATTACACTAAGCAAAAAGCTCAAGATATAGTTAATAAGTCTAACAAACTTTTAAATGTGATTATAGTTTTATAGTATATGCCACTTTTGTATATAATCAAATTTATCTTGATCTGGGTAAATACTTTGTTCATCAATGATATGACTAAGGCAATCAACTCTGTGTATGTATAATTTGCACTTCTGCCATTTCAAATACAACTTAAATTTGTAAAATCATTCAAATATGATTCTAAAGTACTATTTATACTTCTCAATAGAATTCAAATAGATGAATATATTATCTAAGTATATATGTATAAAATATCCATTACATTATAAAATATAAAGATTATCAGCCTCTGAAAAATTGCAAAGGCATTACAATCTTTAATTTGCATTATATTACTAGTAAATATTTTTATAATAAATGCAAAGACTATCTTTGATACATTCTTTATACATATTTGCACTTATTTGTAAACATTGATATAATATCTCACTTTAGCAATGTCTTTCCAAATCACCTCCTAATCAAGAAGAAGAGTTATATTTTTTATTATATTATCATTGCACTGATATACATTTAATGCTATTCAAAGAGTCTTATCCTTCTTAGATATGCACAATAATGATGGGCCTTGCATTGCTATATATGGCAACTATTATTGCACATCAATATAATGATTAGTCTTATTACATAGTTACTCTTAAAGTATATATAGGCAGCATAGTAAATAGTACTTATATTATTTGTTTTCATTGATAAAATTTATCTTATAATTAACTTTTAGTTATAGTAAAAGCTCATTTTTGCTGCTTTTTTAACCATTTATCTCTTCTAATAATTGAGTTAAGGCACTTTTTTGCATCTTTCTATTATGCAATGATGGCATAGCCAGTTGTTGATGTTGTTTGTTACTATTTATTTTGCAAAAATGGCTTTCTTATTCATTAAAACCCAACTTTGCTCAAAGTTTAGCATGATCTTATTATATTACACAAATAGTGCTTTTAATATTATATTATAACAATTAAAGTTTGCTATATTTATATATTCCTAGCTCTGTGAGCCAAGTATTTAGACTGTTACAGTAGTTTTATACTGCATTTATAGCCTTTACTATTCTCAGTTATATTACTAATGAGATATCTAATTTTTATATAATAATTCTGTATACATAGGCAAACTGAAGTATAATGCCCAATGTAATGCTTTCAGAATTTTATAATATTCATGCCTTGTAGTTATTCACTTCAATATATAATATCAAGCACTCTTTATTCAGCATTAGGGACTAAAGTTTACCTTTGCTCTTATAAAAAAAGTCACTTTCTTTATTTTAACCATATTCTTTCTGTCATAGTCATTAGATGGCCAGTCTGTTATTGCTACTAAGCACTCTAAATTGCTATCATGACTATAGTATTTGTTCTCAAATAAATCATTAAAAACATTGATAGTGACATACTTTTTCCTCTTTATAATCATACTTTTGAATTCTAAATCAGTATTTGATGCCTTTTTCAGAGGCTCTTAGTTATTAGAGGCAGATTCTATCTCTAAGTTAGCAAATATATTTGCATTACTCTCACTCATTATAACTATATGCACTACAAAAATGTGAGCTTAGGTATTATATTTTTTTTATTATATATTTATAAGAGTGACTTCTGGAAGATATAGCTTAGTCACATAGCTGGCAAAGGAAGGTCCAAAGATGTATTAATAAAGATAATATAAGTATAAATAAGAAGGTGCTAACCTGGAAAAGAAATATTCTGAAGTCAAGTCACATGACTATTACTAGTGTGAATTAGATCACTTTTGATGAGGGCTCCATCAAAGCCCTTGTTGAAAGTAATCCATTTTCCAAAATCTAGCAAAGGCTTTAAACCAATGAGGAAGTTTATTTCTATAGTTTAGCTAGTGAAAAGTTTGATGAAAATAATAGAAGGTAAATAAATTAAAATAAAAAGACCTGAAAATTAAAAGAAAACATGGAGTAAGAGACTTTCCAAAGAGTGGTTCTCTGATAGCCTTTGCTCTTTGTCAGGCAACTTATAACATAATGGCCTAGCTACCTTACATGTATAGCATGTTTTGTCAAATCCATATAAGTTAATTCTCTAACCTTATTGTTAGTCTTGATCTTAAGATGTTTCTTTTCCTGTACATACTTAAGACACAGGCAACTATTCTTTTGCAGTCCAGCTAATGCTTTATATATTATAGCTTACAGATTACAATTACAATCTACTAGCTCTGTGAGAGTGCTGCCATGGAAGTAGCATATTTGCTTTTTGCTGTGTGATCATTATATTACTCATAGTAGTTTGTAGTCCTCATTAACTATTTATATTAGATGGCATATGCCACAAATTCCTCTATATTATTGACCTACAAGGATAGCTCATCTTTATATATCAAGTAATAGCATATGTCTACTGGGATATCATTTAAGAATGTCTTTAGCATAGTATATCCATTAGAATATACTGCTATATTCTAGGCATGATCATTTAAGATATTATAGAAACTCTGCACACTGAGTTTCTTAGTGTATCTAGCAAATTAGAAGTCTCACCTTGCATCTTGTAACATTAATAAATAAACAAACCAATTATACAGTCCAGGTAAGATTCCTTTAAATGTTCAGTTATACTAAACCCAGTTGACATGCAGCACTACTTGTCAAAACCAATTTATAAGCTATTTAATAGGAAAGAGACCTCTAAAGATATTAATAAATTGAGCAAGTTAGAGAGAGCTTCTAGACCAATGCTTGAGACTTGTCTGCTATAAAGGCAACCTCTGGAAGATGTGGCTCAATCACATAGCTGATAAGAGGAAAATCCAAAGATATATTAATAAAGGTAATATAGGTATAAATAACAAGATGCTAACCTGGCAGAGAGAGATTTATAGTAGTTTGAAAAACTGTTCCAATATTTTAGACTTTTTAAAAGATGACATTGGCATGAAGAATGGAAAGTACTTAAAATCCTGATTAAATTATATAAAATACTATGGCATTGTAGCTACAAAATGAGCTTAGGCTTATATAATTAAAATTAAGATTGATGAAGCAATAGCCATTTTAAAATATTCACTCATTGAGACAATTGTTTGAGCATCTTTAATTTTAGTATTTAGTACTTTGTATATCCTCTATTTCACAAGCTTTCTTACACCATTTTCAGCTCATACAGCCTCATACCATGAAATTATTTCCTCCTCCATATTTTACAGTAGGTGTAGTTGTTTAATTTAAAATGCCTTCTCCTTATAGTTTCTATATATACTACTTCTCATCTGATTCTATCCTATTAATATTTGTCTCATCTGTCCACAACACCCTTTTCCAGTCCTTTATAATTCAGTTCTAATGCCCCTAAGCTCATTTAAGCTATAGTTGCTGATGTCTAGCTTTGAGCATAAGAACTTTTCTCTTGGTAATAAATCAATACTCCTCCTCCTTTAACACATTTCAGATAGTCTGGGAAGAGAAAGATTTGAAAATGAAGTTGTTAATAAAATTGATGGCCTAGATAGCTATATCAAGTCTTCTAATTGAAATTTATTAAATAATAGCCTATTTATTATGTGGAGTAAGCTTAGTAAGGTGGCTTCTGGGATGTTTTTTTCTTGTTCATCTCTAACTCTCTTACCAATCCTCCTAATAATAGACTTTTCTAGACTAGTTTTAACTCTAATCTGATACAAAAAATATTCTTGAATAAGAAGAGAAGCAATAATAGAGTATTGTGCAGGAAGAATAGGTTTTATAATAGTAGTTAAAGGTCAAGATGTGGGTCAACCAACTTGAATCACTTCCAAATATATCCAAACATGGTCACATGACTCTGTCTGTATTTCCACATGCAACTTACTCCTTGCTTCTGACTAAAACAGAAATAAACCTGAAAAATTGAAGATGCTCAAAAAACTATCTCAATGAGTAGATATTTTAAAATGGCTATTGCTCCATCAATTTTGATATTAATTACATAAGCCTAGGTCCATTTTGTAACTACAATGCCATCATATTTTATGTAATTTAATCAGGATTTCAAGTACTTCCCATTCTTCATGCCAATACTATCTTTCAAAAAGTATAAAATATTGAAACAGTTTTTTGAGCCACTGTAAGTGGTGCTCAGAGTACCTTCACTAGATAATCAATTAAGATCAGGAGAGCTCAATACAGAGGAGGATGAAAGCTGGGCAGAGGCTATGAAGTTGTTGCACAATTGTATAGTATGAATAACAAGGAGTATAGAAGTTATAATGTCTTATATTGCTTGACTTAATACAAATAAAAGAGAAAACCTCATGCAATCAATTCAATGATGCTAGTTTTATCTGTCACTAGTGCTAGCCAGCATGCATGTAGCTCCAGCTCACATTACACATTCCTAATATCAAATTTCTCTCAAAGAACTTAATTAAGGCTAATTATAAAAGTGATTCTATTTAGGTCATATTACAGCCAATGGATTTTTCCAACATTTTATACTACTTCACTGTTTTTCTTTATCATAGAGCTATCATTTGATTTACTGAAGTGGCTATATCATTTTTGCTGCATGACACTTTTTTAAACAATGGCAGAAGTATAGTTTGCTTTCTTATGCACCAATAGCCTTTCTATTATTCAGTGAGAAGCATTGAATTTTTTACAGTTGGCTTAAAGACCTTTGAACCATGAGGTGCAGTGTGTTATTTATCTCCTATCAGACAATGAAAGGTGATGTGACTTGTGCACAGAAAAAATCAATTTCTTAATTCTACATTGGACACACCCGGAATTGAACCGGGCACCGCCCGCAAGAACCCAAATGCTAAGCGGGCGTGATAACCAACTACACCATGCGCCCATAAGAACATCTTCAAAAGGTGATGCACAGTACATAGATCAGGTGGGCGTCATCGCAGTCGAAAGACGAAAGAAACCACACTGCGTGTAGTCTGAGAGCTCCATTTTCCATTTCATATGTAATAAGCTATAGCTATTAGCTACCCCCACTATCCATTCTAACAACGTACACTGCTCTCACGCCGTAGTTAACAAGGTCTGGAGATTCGAACACGATACTTTCCAATACAGGAATGGTTCGACTCTCTTGGTGCTTATTCTTCCGTGTCTATTCACATACTCAACGCTCTGATTCTGCTGCAAATCGTCCACTCAGGTTCTATCACAACGAGATAATTGAATATGACCCCTGGAATTGCGCTGGCTGCTTAAGACCCTCTCCAGTCCGGAAAACTCTATGAAAGTTTATCAGACAAACTCTAAATCTTAACAGTGAACCTTGAGTCAATCACCATACCCCCCCCCGCTCGCAAGCGCGTAGGGTATACATGCAATCTCATCCTGTCTTCCCTCCAGAAATCTTTGATGTCATTCTCGAGCAGATTCCCTACAGCGCCCAGACTGAATTAGCGAGAGAAGACTCAGAGTCTACGTCCACACTCCTGAATTTCAGCCTGGTGTCCTTTCCATTCCGTGACAGAGCACAAAAACGGCTGTTCGATGACGTTACTGTCCATCTTCCTCCATCAAACAAAGGTCATAGTATTCTCAATCAGATTCTGTCATCCAGCGTTCGACTGCGCACATTCGTACACAAATTGCGTCTTGTGCTAAGGCCAAAGATCGCTAACAGTCAAGTGGAGTTCAACCCCGTCTTACCGAACTTGACTGACCTCTGTATCATTGGATCCTCACAAGTTCAATTTAATTGGAACGATGGAAAAGCATATCACAGCCGCTTCTACGCCTTGATGTGCAGACCGACTCTCTATAGATTGACGATTGGCAACGTTTATAATTTTCCTGTTTCTGTCCTCGGCAACTGTAGCCAACTCAGGGATCTTTCAACCAATTATATCAATTACAATGACACAGACGATGTCAACATCCCTGTTTTAATGCCACCAGGACACAGAACTTACCTCAAGACCATCTGCTCATCCGATTATTCCTTCCCGAAACTTGCAGCGATGCTTGTCAGGCCTTCATTCCCCTTGTCTATTGCACGACTGCAGAAATTGAGTGTCGTTGTTCCCGATCAAGCTACTTGTGTCTCCTTAAAAGTCGTTTTAGATGAAGCTGGAGCATATCTCAACAGTCTGGAACTATCTTTTCACAACGGTACGTATCATTTGCATTGCCCATGACTGCGTGCGTTTTCTGAGTCGGAACAGGCTTTGAATTCCCCTGGGATGTTTTAAATCTCCCAAATCCCGGCATTCTGCGCCATGTCACCTTTATGAACCGTATGAATGATATATCACAAATAGTTTTGTTCCTCTTGCAGATACCAGAAGTGAACAAACTCTCGAGTGTCCTCATTTACAGAAGTATTCTATACAGTGGGACCATCCCTTCCCATGATACAAAGGATTCTTCCTGGCAGCGACTCGACGAGCTGCTGACAAGGGAGCGTCATGCGGTACAGTTTCAACGACTGGAGTTACGAGATATATACCCACTGTATTCCGGAAGAGGCGAACTCGAGATCAGAGCTTCGAGACTACTCCCACACTTGACGACATCCAACCGCATAGTCGTTTCTTATGTCGACTCCAATGGGTATCCACTAGTTTAGTTTCTCTTTCATCCATACAACACGCTTTATAACGAATTGCCTGATGATGGTCGCGCGACCAATATTTCCCCATGCATTTACGTACCTTCATCCGCGCTCACTTCTTCTTAGTGTTTGTTGTGGTCATTCTTTACTTCTTACTTATCTCGTCATCTGTTCGCCGAACTTGTATGCTCTCCCTTTCAAATATGGATTTCTACAGGTTGGCTCGAGTAATATCCCAGTAATTCCTACTGTAATACAGGCGTTAGCCTCAAGGTCAACTCTCCATGCGGTCAAATTTCCCTCTAGAGCAGGCAGAGATTCGTAGTCAGCAGAATTTCAGCCGATAATCTGATTATTTGCACAACACCAGTGCTGAAAAATTCTGTCACTCCGCCAGCGGCAGCCAGGAATGACAAAAGAACGAAATATTTTCTATCTCCCAGTGCGTTGCAGAGCCGTACGTTGTCGGCCTGTTCGAAGAATGACCTTGTCTCTCCCGGAATAAGCAGTGAGTGCTACTCTGTTAATCTGACATCTTTCTTCGTCATGCCGTTATCGCACGAAAGCAACTCTGTCAATTTTTTTGAGTTCAAGTAAGCAAAAGGCATGAAAAACAAACTAACGAGATGTCAAATTTCCATTTTATCATCATTATTATCGTCTTCCACAACCGTGTCCTCCTTTGGCATCGGAATTGCGACCTTCGAATCCTTACTCCTCATACCCTCGACGCTCGCATGAATCGCATTATACACACCCGCGGCCGCCCGCCCAGCTAACTCTCTCGCCTCATCAAGCAAACCCTCGTCCCTCGTACTCTGTTTCCAATTTGACCACACACACTGTGCTTGCACATCATCGCCATTCCGAGTGAACATGAAAGCAAAGCAACTGTCCGCTTCCAACACGCCGTCGCCTTCATCCGGATCCACAACCAATGTACCAGTATCCTTCCTTCTTCCAACAGCGACAGCACATATCACCCCACGCATCGGCACGGATCCCGCATTGAGAAGCGCCAGCGTACTTGCATTCACCATTGCTGCAGTCACAGTGTTGACATCCGCGCGTTTCGGCCCCGAACCAGCCGATGATACCAATGCCTGCACTACAATCTGCACGAGTGTCCGCGGATTATTTGCGAGAATTAAGGAGGGAGTCAAAAGCCCTCGCACGGTTGCAGCGAGAGCCTTCGCTTCTGTCGCTGGGACATTTGACAGTGGGCGCACGAGGACGTCGAGGGTCGCCTGAGACGCATTTTCGGACGCAAGACGAACCTCAATGGGCCCACTTACGGAACTGAGGGCAGATATAGGTCCAAAGCCGAAGCGTGCAGAGCCGTCGACGCGCGCGAGACCATCGAAAGAGACTTGAATCGCCCGCGACTCGTGTGGTTGGCGTCCTTGTGATCGAGACATGGAGGTTGGGAAAGGAATAACGGGCCGCTTGATCCGTGACCAATGATAACGACTTTAAAATTTTAAGCACGCGCCCAGTGGCGTTGAAATCCTTTTGTACTCAGTTGCCAAACACGACATATTCACTACAGAGAACCCGTCAAAGGCATGAAATATTGATCAAGAAGAGAAAGGTGTCATCGTGGAATTCACAAGCACTACATATAGACATGGTTTACGAAAGTATTCTAAGAAGAATCCATCAGACATACGTTCTCCTCGCTGGCTCCTCCCCAAGCCGTTCTTGCGAACAGACCCAGAAAAGTGCCAAACGTCCTCGAGACTCCGGGCAAACAGAGCCATGTTCTCAGTCAAACGAGGGAACGCTGAAATCATCGAGTGGATTTGAAGGATGCGGCATTTGTAAAAATGCGAGACTCGGTCAGTTTCTATAAAATAGATCCTGATGAGTATGTTCTAAAGAAACATAGAAGGGTGTGGCGAAAACTTTATATGGTTTCAGTTGGTCCGTGCGCTATCTCATCACGTGCACTGAGCTGGTCGACGTGTCGTCACTGACTGAGCCCGGTTCTACACATGAGAAACCGCAACTTCTGCACAGTCATCCGGACTTCCTGATATTATACCCCGTTGTTGTCGACTGCCCGCGCTTCTATATAGTTTGACGCGTCTTTTTCCCGACGTGTCATGATACTCTCCAGCTGCAGACGTGTATTCTGTGGGATTAAGCATTACTCGACACGGACACCATTTGTCCACATACCGAAATCTAACGTCTATCATTTTGGTGACTCTAACACTGCATCAGCTGTTTTTCGTGATTTATCTTGGACTATACACGAGGATGAAGCCTGGGCCATCGTAGGCTCCGGTTCTGCAGGGAAATCCACCCTTTTTGAAGTATCGTTGTCCTGTCATATATACATCACAATCAATGTCTGAAAACATTTCATAGACTCTTCTCGGTCACCTACGAATAGCACCAACTCCGCCGGGTGGCCTTTTCCCTCTCCTTACAGAGTCTGGCCTTGATCCATTTACGAACCTCGTGTTTGTTTCTTTCGGGAATCGTCGCCGTGTGGCTGGAGGCGAGTTCTATGACTACAGTGCTCGTTATGGTGCTGTTCGCGAGGAGGACAGTATCACCCTGCGCCAGCACATGTTTCCTGAGACGATTCCGCCAGCCTTTCCAGAATTGGAGCTGCCTCAGGCAGGTTGTGACTCACCAAAAGCGATGTCAGATGAGGAAAGGCGATTGTTCGACGTACTTGTGGAAAGGGTTGGGCTTCGTGCCTTCCTAGACCTTCCAATAATTGCTTTGAGCAATGGACAGACGCGTCGTGCGCGCATCATAAAAGCTATCTTGAGAAAGCCTGAACTGCTTTTATTGGATGAACCGCTCAGTGCGTCATTGGACACTGTCATCTGAGAATCTTTGAAACCTGAAGGTATTATTAGCGGGACTGGACATTCAGAACCGGCCAAAATTGCTAGATATTCTTCGTGCTCTGCACGCAGCCAAAGCTCCTCGTGTAATACTTGGTCTCCGTACACAAGACCCCATTCCTGAATGGATTACGCATGTTGCTTTCGTTGATGGCTCCAGCGTCGTAGCGGGACCTAAGGACGATGTAGTGCCCAAAATTGCCCATGTTGGTGTCATCGAAGATAGATCTGTCGTCCACAGTACATGGTCAACACAAGGAAAAATGCTTGTAGATATGCAGAATGTCAACGTGAAGTATGGCCCGAGATCGGTGAGGTTGTTTCGTCTCTTCAATCGTCACGACCCCATTTGAATATCATATAGGTGCTCAAAGACATAAATTGGCAGATCCGCCAGGGTGAGCGATGGCATCTTCAAGGCTCAAATGGTAGGACGACATCCCTCTGTCACCCGTTCAATCTAACTTCGAGCGCCCAGGCTCAGGCAAAACAACTCTTCTCTCGCTGCTCACCGGTGACCACCCTCAATCATACACCCAGCGGCACCTACACCTCCACGGACGCCCCCGGTCGCGAATGCCAACACCCCATCTCCAGTCTCTCACCGGTGTTCTTTCACCTGAGATTTTTGACGCCTTCCCGCGTCGCGAAGGCATGCGCGTGTGGGATGCTATTGGCACAGGTTTCGACGGCGGCTTTGTACCGCTCGGCCGCGAAAATGTGGGGCTCGGTGTCTTCCAGCCCGTGACCGACGCCGACATTGCGTGGCGCGTGAGTCGTTGCTGGGAAGTACTCGAGGCTCTCGGCCCCGCTACATGGGAGGCCGGCACCGTCCCGGACGGCGTCTCGGCGCGTTCCGCGGCGGAAGAGTTCAGTAAACGCAAGTTTGTTGATTTGTCGGTTGGCGAGCAGCGGATGGTGTTACTAATGCGCGCGCTGGTGGGTCGTGCTCCATTGATTCTGCTGGACGAAGTGTGGAGTGGGATGGGAGAAGGGATGGTGAAGGCAGCGAGAAGATATCTAAGAGGAGGCGGAGTGGGAGCCGAGCAGGGGGTGGTTGTTATCACCCACTGGGAGGAGGAGGTACCCTGGGGTACCGAAGATGGTGTGAAACGATTTAAGATCGATGATGGTGTGGGGCGAGCCGAGTAATTTTCCAGACATTGTGTCCTAGAATAGAGTATCGACTTGGTTTCAGCCTTCAAACTGATGAAAGTCAGTGTGTTTATACGAAAATTTTTCCTTGATTTGTGAGTGTGCATAGTCTGCTTTGAACGCCAGTTACGGATAAAGACAGTCGTAATCTGATGGCAGAAACCCCCACAATCTCGCAAGAGAAGAGTATTTGCAGATGGAGATCACGCTTAATGATTGTTCGTCGACTTTCATATAAATGCTATATGCTACGTCCGTTGTCACATCTGTTAATTCTGGCCTTCGTGGAGCTGATTCTGCTGAGGCGTCCTGCAAGGTAGGTAACCGATGATAATTTCATTTTACGCTCGTTGGACTGGCTCGCTCCATGGACGAATCCCAGCTGTCTACGAGACTGCTAAAAGCAGCGTCGACCTTTCCTGGTGATCTGTTAATGGAACGCTCAAGCCGGTAGAAGATCCGGAAAGCAAGAGCGTTCTGCAAGGCTTTGACCTGCTGATTGCAAGGTACAAGGGAGTTCCGAAATATTCAAGCGGGGGATAAGACAATACTAGACAATTTTGAACTTTTTCCTGACCGAATCGGATGCTGCCTGAACTCAAAACTTAGGCTTATTGACCCAAGAATCGCACTCCTCTTGTAAGGGCGTTAGGAGTAATCACTACTTCCATCGGTTCACCTGGACGGGGTGCGATAGAACTTGAATTCTTGCCTTTGACGACAAAGATCGTCTTGCTGCCCAATACCTGGAACCTTGGAGCGGAGCGATATGAAACAACATCCAATGATCTTCCAAGTAACCTTGATTCACAGTACATTACCAACGGACAACTGCGGAACGCTCTTTTAAAGACCCTCTGAAACAAAGCTTGCTGACTATCAGAATGTCAAATAGAAGTATGTGCGAATGTCACTCCCACTGGCCTTTGACATCCAAATAACCGCCTTGAGGTCCTTGGTCATTGTACCAACAATCTATATCAGATCTCATATTTGTCCCAGCCTCTGATTCGCAAACTCAGGCCAAGCCCTGGCATTGCTGAAGTGGCTGACTAGTGGTATTATGAACGTTACGATGCACTGTGTAAGGGTCACTATCTTACCTCTACTGATTTCACTTATCTTCCTTGTGATTACCCTTATTGTTCTTGGCCCCGACTGCCCTTGTTACCGAAAGTATATCAAGCACTCGTAAACAGTAGGTAGCTCTTTTCCAATATAGGACTTGCAGTTTTATAACTCGCGATCAGGACTGATGACACCGTGATCTCACGCTGGCGTTACACACTGTCACATAGATTGAGATTCGAGAAAAGTTCATGGACTCTTAACTATATAATGTCAAAAGTGGAAATCAAGTTTCTTTTCGACGAGGAAGATCGTTCAGGAGAAAGACATCAACCTCGACATGCACGGTGCGTACTGGCAAGTGGTGCATCGAGTGATGCAAGAAACATGATGAGAGAAAGCTTCGCGACTGCATACTTTTAACTCCGACGTGCAACATGTCCATGAACCTGCCACCGGGTGCTACTGCCCCAGATGACGGAACGCCTCTCACTCATTCCGGTAATGACCAACGTTCGAGACGGACACGACAAGACTTACCCCGCCAACTGTAGCTACCGAACCCCCACCTCATTTCCCCTGGCCAGATATATCTGGACGCGCCAAATGGTCCGTGTCTTCCTATAAATTTGGATTTGGAGCAGAATGTCTCCGTGACGATGACCCAGATACCTTTTGGCAGTGAGTTGCTTTCGGAAGGTTCTGACGAATTTTCTTGACAAGCTTTCCAGCTCTGATGGCCCACAACCTCACTTCATCACCGCTGAATTTCCATGCAAAGTTGCGATCCAGGTGTGCTCAATTCCTAAATCGTCTATATTGAGAAACGCTGAAAATAAGCAAAGAAAATAAGCATTCACCTCAGCTACCCTCAGGATGACTCGTATACCCCTTCAACCCTCGCCATACGCGCAGGGACTGGACCAAGCGATCTCCAGGACGTTAGACTTGTGACGTTGGAAAAGCCAGACGGGTGGATTACGTTTGACGTTTCATCGGAGCCTAACGAAGACGCTGATGCCTTGTATGTTGCTTCTCTTTCAACTTATCTATCTATGATATTCAAGTGCCTTTGGTCCTTAGTGCCCCACTTTATGCATATGTTATCCAAGTCATCATCGCACAAAATCATATGAGCGGCAAGGATACTCACGTTCGTGGTCTCAAGATCCTTGGGCCTGTGGAGTATGGTATTCTTCCTTTCACTATTCGTACCCTTTTCATGTCTCTCAAAACAGGGACCACGCGCCGAATGGTGATCCTTTTCCCTTTACTTCCCCTTTGTACAAGATGTATGAGACCATCCGATGAGGGTGAGGGCTTCATGAACTCTTTGAGAATATCTTTGCTGGAATTTTGGGATTTTTGTGCCTCTCACATTCTTCACCACTGTACCCACATTTGTGTTACATTGATACTATGTATGAACTACGCAGCTTTTTCTACGCGTCGGGCCACAACTGCCCAATATCTTTCTTGACCTGAAGAACATCCGACAGTGTTTCTTCACCATGACTAACAAACCAGAAATATGTATTCTCGTCGCCATTCAAACAACCTATGCTGAATACCAGGACATTCTTGGCACCATTCTTCTTACCTGTGCGGCGTAATCGGCTGCTAGACGCACCTGTACACCGATTTAGCCCGTCTCAATTCACAACAGACACATGGACAGAAAAACCACTCGCTAGTCGACGTTCCAACAAACAACAACATATCACACCCGCTTATTTTACGCGCCATCTCCCTCTCCTGGACGGTCCCTCGCGGAACCACATCACATCTAGCCTAAGCAGACCTCCGCAGAGTGTCCATACCAATTTGATCTTGCCCACGTCGGCAGCTGATACACTATTGAATTCTGACATCTGGGTCTTGTTGGCTCCTCTCGAGCTCCGCAAAGACGTGAGCTGGGACGAGTAGGAACGCCGAGTGTTCACTGGATGTACAGAGGGCAACGGACAAAATCATCCTGCATTTCAACGAACTTCCTAGGGGCGGTGTATCCGCATCTTGTCTTCTTGAGAGGAAGAGAGGACTCCATGCGGAATGCCAGCGCATCAATGTTTTGGGCTAGGTGGATGAATCCGGTAGTAAAAGGTGCGATGCATGTCACGATCGGTTGGTGGGATAGCGTAGCAAGCGCGTAATGTGCACGAGGTGTCATAGTGGGAGAGCAAGGGCACTTAAGTGCAAACGCATGATGACTGGATCCGAGAGGAGAAAGAAACTGCCCAAGGTTCTCGGATCCAGCCTGACGTTTGAACTAGATCTACATGAAAGCTTTTTAACGTGATTGTGTGTTTCAGAATTACCATGTGACCTACTTTCACGTCAGGAAAAGCTGGAAAAAATTGACCTTGGAGTCACCATGTGCAACTCCAGGCGCTAGACAACGGACTTTTTAAGCCATAATGGTATGGTATGCTGGTGAGTGACAACTCCTCAATACATGATCTTTTCTGTAAATGTTATTTATATATGCATGACACCATGCCAACTGACTTCTAGTTGGATACCAAGTTCAATTTCGCCTTTAATTTGATCTTTGACCTCACAGGAAGAGAAAACTGACCACATGGTCAAGGTTGCTAGTTTCTCCATGAATGTATCAACTGCTGTTTCGAAGAACTTCATCACAGAAAAGTAGAAGGTTGTAACGCTATCAGTGATCTGATTCATACATAGGACTTCGAGCTAATAACAAGGTCAGCTATCTGTCTGAGGAGAAGGCGTGCTGATATGTCCTTCTTCACTAGTTGTGTCACCAGAATTCCATGTAAAGGACCTTTGCGACCCAAAACCTGGGATACGTCCTTGTAAGTCACGGTCAAGGTTAAACCTAGTACCTCTGGTTCTTGCCTACCTCCCGTTAGTTCCAAGACCTCCATATATTTTTGTATGGCAGTGTGTAGCCTGGTCTTGCGTTCCAATGTCGCAATGATTGCCTCTTCTTTCCTTGCTCTGACGTTGTCAGGCTTATTAATCTCTTCCTCCTGTGCACTTAAAGAGGCTTTCTGCCCAATATTTTATTAATTTCTTTCTATTGACAAGTATCCGTAATAAATACCTCAACGCGAGAAGCCAAGCGGAGGCACATGTCATGCGTATTACGAGCTTGCTTCACCATTCCACGATATCGCCGGGTTTTGGTTAGGATGTTCATATCTTCGTTACTAGCCTTGAGGAGATTGTCTATATTCATATCCATCCTATGGATCGAGAGTTGTCAGTTCAATCAACTAAGTACTGAACGAAAACAACTAACTTTTCACAATCATCAAAAAGACTGTTATACATCTGCCTGTCAAGCGTTTGTTGAACTGACCGAAGAGTTGCCATAGCTGATAACACAGTCTCTTTGGCCTTTGTTAAAGGCGCTCTGATCTTTGACGATTTATTTCTCGAAAGGATCGGGCCCAGAAAGGAGCTAAGAGTCGCCGCGACGATAGGCTCAAAAACAACCATCGAACTAGAAAGGAGGTCATTAGAGTGATGTTTGATGTATTGCTCTTACTGCTATCTATGTATTTAAATGTTCGACATTCCCCTCAGGCGGTTTCGATACGGTGTGGTAACAATGCAAAATCAAGAGGAAAAAGACTTATAGAGTCACTGCTGGCAGTGGAAGCTGTTTCCTTTGTAAAAATTAAAAAAGAAACATGTTATGCAACTTCCATGACATGTTTCCTTGAGAAATATGTAAGCATTTTCTGAGTGTAAAAGTTAAGAAAAACTTCACCTATTTCCTGACCATTTCTTATTATAAAATAACATCTTTTTACCATCTTTTTGCCAGTGTAAACATGCTAGAAATGTTTATAATTGTTCTTTCTATGTTGCCCAAAGATATAGAAATCATACTTCTCATAGAACT
>QLON01001449.1:0-67689 GCA_003313675.1 Termitomyces heimii
AGTTTGCGAGTCGGGCCTGGCACGCCGGAGTTTTAGGCCTGGCTCCATCGGTAGGGAGAGAGGGTGTGGGTTAGATTGGCCAAACTGCTGGATGACACGTTTTATGAATGCGGTCTGAGAGAGAGACACCATGTGAGCGTTATCGTCCCAGGATACCGAGACCCCAACAATGTGTTTGGGTCTGCCGAGGTCCGAGATTGTCCAGGATCCGCGCATTTGAGCTTTGAACCTGTCGTTCTCGTCCTTTGTGTCTGCTATTGACAGAAAATCATCAACATGAACTGCAGCTATGACGGTACCTGTGTCCGATCTCCTGTAATAGATGCAGGTCTCACAAGGTAGTCGAGAGAACCCCCAAGCTACCATTCGCTCGTTGAGGGTCTGGTTCCAGATCCTTCCGGCTTGCTTCATGCCGTACAGTCCCCGTAGTAGTTCGCATACGTGGTCTTCTTTCCCAGGTTCTACAAATCCTTTGGGCTGCTCCATATATTGTACTTTGTCGTCCGGTAATACGCCGTAGAGGAAGGCCGTTTTTACATCTATTTGCGTGGCGTCCCAGCCCTTTGTCGCTGCAATATGCAACAGTATACGCCATGACTCCATACGTGCAGTCGGGGAAGTGGTCTTGTTATAGTCCTTCCCATATATCTGCTCGTAACCTTTGAAGACAAGGCGCACCTTATACCTGACTGCCACTCCCCGTTCATCCCTCTTAATTTTAAAAATGGGTCTCCCTTTTCGTACCTTCTGCCCGTGGGGTACTTCTGATCGGGGAATAAGCCGATACACGCCCATGTCTTTTAGCGACTTCAGTTCTTCTTTGTATGCCGCTTCCCAACGTTTCGCATCCGGACCTAGTTGTGCTTCCTTCCACGACCTGGGCTCCTCCTCTGTGTCAACTGGTAAGGGGTCGATGTCGCCCGATTGCGATATAGCTGCCAGTATACAATCGTGATCAATCTGGGATTCATCTCGTGTGTGTATGGGCACTTGATCTGTGGGCATCAGGATCGAAGTTCCTTGTGGCAGTGCGTGTACGTCATCCTCATCTGTGGGTTTGACTCGCCTTTCTTCCCTTTGTTCTCTCACGCGTCTACCGCTCTCTCATGCCTCGTCCACTGCCATCTCTAGCCTCGTTGGTGCTCGACTTCCGTCGCCAGCTGCCTTCTCTGTCGGGTGTCGCGTGCGATTTGATCATCGTGGGATCGGGATTTCATCTTGCGGCATCTGTTCCATCGATTTGCCTTGTGGGTTCAGCTCCGGTGTTTCAATTTCGACGTCAAGGTAGCTGAGGTCGTCATTGTCGTCCTGTGGAGAGGTAGTTGCGGACTCGTCGAGTTGTTGAAGGGTAGGAATCGGGGGCTCAGTTGGGACGTGGGCTTGGGCAGGTGCGGGTGTCGGTACGACCATTGAGGATTCGTGGCACTCGATGAATCTGACGTGGTACGTCTGGTATACCTTTTGGTTTTTCTTGTCCCAACATCTATAGGTCTTTGACCCCTGTCCGTACCCAATTAGCGTCGTCTCAATGGAGCGTGGCTGAACTTTGGGATTGTGTGTTGGGATCAGGACGAAGGCTCGACATCCGATTTTGCGCATGTAGGAGTAGTCTGGGATGCGATTATACCACAGTTCGTACGGTGTTTTTCCATTGAGCGATTTTGTGGGAGTCTTTGCGTGGAGGTGAGCCGCTGTCATGTAAAATTCATCCCAGAGGAATTCTGGACAATCGGCATCTATTCTCATGGATCTGGCCTTGCCCATTAGTGTCCTGTGCATGCGTTCTACTCTCCCAATGTGGGCTGACGTGTGCGGAGCACTGCGTTCATTGGACACGCCTCGCGACGCTAGCCAATTTTCCATCTCGATGCTGTTAAGTTTGCCGTCGAAGCCCGTCCTATATACTCCGACTTTCAGTCCGGTCTCATTTTCTCGTGCCTTTTCCCATGTTTTCATTGCAGATAAGGCCTCTCCTTTATTCTTAAGCGGTATAGACCACGACATATTGGTGAAATCGTCCACTATGTCTAGTATGTAGTGATTTCCCGACCTCGAACGCGTGTTCACCGGCCCAAACAGATCTAACCACACGATCCTCAACTTCTCCGTTGCTCTATGCCCTTCCAGCCGAGTTTTCGGTAGGTGTGGGTGTCTGTTTCCCCAAGATACAACTGTCACACTTTGGCGGAGGGCATAGAGGAGGTGAGGTCGCACCTTTAATCCTTTGGTCACGAGTGAGCTGTTGGATCGCCTGGTAGTTCGCGTGGCCTAGGCGTCTGTGCCATGTTTCTGCACTGACGGCCGTGTAGGATCATTCGGCATCATTTCCATGGAGGTCGACTGTGTAGAGTCCTTTGTTCTTTAGTAACGGACCCTTTGCTATGATGGAGTTGGTGTGGCGGTCGACGATGCGGACTTCCCTGTCATCAAAATGGGAGTAGGTCGGGTTGTCGATGGACATACGGCTGACGAAGATGAGACGAACAGCCGACTTGGGAATATACAGTGCTCTTTCTAAGGCAAGTACATTGCCCTCAGTAGTTCGGAGTCTGATATTGCCAATGCCACATGCAGCGATGGATGAGCCTCCAACGCCTTTTATGGCTTTGGGTGCGATTGATTGGAGAGTGGTGAAGTCGGCTTTATAGGGTGAGATGTGGACTGTGGCGCCGGAGTCGACAAAGAAGGGGTGGTCTACTGAGGTTGCGAGGGCCGTATCGTCGCGATTATACTGATCCCAATTGAGGGAAGTCTTCAGTTCCTCCTCCTCCTCGACTACGGCCATTCAACCCTCCCACTCTACATCATCAGCTGATGGAGCCGGTATGCTGTCTGTGGCCAGGCCCGCAAAGCCTGCCATGGTTGAAGGAGCGTTCGTCATTCCGCTGAGCGTCTGGAGCTTCTGTAGATCGCCCTCCTCTACCAAATAGACCTTTCCGGAAGGGCCCTTCAGCTGCGTATACTGCTTCGGGCCCGTGCCACCCGACTCCTTTGCTTTCTCCCCAGCGGCAGCCTTGGCAGCGTCCCGTGCAGCGTTGAAGCCGGCCTTCTGCATGGCACCTCCAGGGTGCGCACAAAATGGGGCTTCGTGTATGGCGCAGGGTCGAGCATGTGTGAGGCAAGTAGTGCAGCACTTTGAGCCGGCTGGGTGGTTGTGGCCAGGAAGGTGAGGCTTTTGGGATCGGAAACGGCCCCTGGAGGTAGCAGTAAGTGCAGCGTCAGTGGGCGTGTTGCCTGCGGTCTTTAAGGTGTTCAGGTTCTGCATAGTTTTGAGGAGCTTACGGATATTATCCGACGTGTACGGGTTGGTTTTAGATGCGTCAGCGAGGCCACGGGACACTTGTGCCTGTATGGGCTCATACTGGGAGCCGTTCAGGCTGTTCAGCAGCACCACACATTTGAACAGATCCTTGTCGAGGGCCTGGATGGCGAAGATGCGGTTCACGATGTCGCAAATATGTCTGGCCGTCTCGGGCAATGGTTCGCTGGGTGAGCATTGTATCTTTAAAACCTCCTGAATCAGAGCTACCATCCTGACAGGTCCTTCGCCTTCCGCACGGGCCTTTACAATGCCTAGGAGGCCTGCAGCGGTCTTCGCATCGTCGAGTCCCTCGTACTCCGACTCATCGAGTGCAGTGAGGATGACTGCACGTGCAAGATCGTTGTTCGCGACCCAGTTTCGGTAGGCAATTGGCTCATCTTTGGCACTTGGTGGGGAGATAAGGGGGTCAAAGACATAGGGCTTGAGCCCAAGCAGGGAGAGGTGAATTTTCAGGGCCGTGATCCAGCGAGTAAGGCTGGTGGTGGACGAATTCCGGCTGAATTTCTCCTGCTTCCATTCAGTGCCACGGATGGATATGGCCTGTATGGAAGGGGTGGTGACGTTATCTGATTTGGGGGACATCGTAAGTCCAGGTGAAGGGGTGGGTAGGTATGTCGGTCACTGGGCAAGCTAGGAGGGAGGATAACAAGGGAGGCACTCTTCCAGATAAGGCACTAGACAGAGATCTCGGCAAAGCAGACAGAGGCGGAGGGCAACTCCGTATAGGGGAACTCCGGTGCAATCAGCGATCGCGGTTCAAGTGGGACGGGTGATTGTAACGAGCAATTGATGATATTTCGTCTCTTGCTCAAGGTAGGCCCATAACCTGTTAAAATCTAGACAGTCACACTTGTAATTCCCAGAGGACCTAGTAATATAACACGTAAGTTGATTCCTCAGATCGTGTCAACGGACTATATTGGTGAATACCTAGTAATATAACACGTAAGTTGATTCTAGGTATTCTGATCAGTATGCGTATTCGTATGTAGGTAGCGTAGAAAGCGTACCCTCAGATCGTGTCAACGGACTGAGGGTACTGGATGTATGTAGGTGGTTAATATATGTACGGTGTAACAAAGCAGTCGATGGCAAAGCGGTCAGTGGCCACTTTGGCCCTGGCATCGTGGCTGTGGTATTTTCTCTTGTCACAATATCACATCACCAACAAACTCACCCTCAGTCATTATGTCGTTATTTAATTGACTGAGGGTGCTAGTTGTTAAAGGTTGACGCTAAGTGAAATGATAATACTGAGTAATAAGGAAGGTGAGTTCCACTAAATAAGGTAAAGTAAATTTGTAGACATACCTCAGTTCACATGCATCAAGGTGATAATGAACTGAGGTATGTCCAATGAAAAAATTTCATTTTATAGGTGGCATGCACCGAACACATGTGATAAGGCTCCCGAAGTCAATGACCAGGACCAGCTAGTTGCATTTACCCTTTGACACTCCCACTCATGTGGAGGTGCAGGCCCATTGCCTTTGTAAACTTCCAATGCTTCTCATGTGATAGAGCCTTTGTGAATATGTCCATGACTATGTCCTCAGTGGGTATGAAATGGACAATTGCTTCTCCCTTTGCCACCAAGTCATCCTGTAAGTAATGGTATTTCCTTTTTATGTGCTTTGTGTGGGATTGGTATTGGGCTTCCTTGGTAAGGATTATTACAGCTTGGTTGTTGCATATCAAGTTTGATGGTTCTCCTTGTGGGTGCCCAATGTCATTGAAGAATGTTCTAAGCCATGCCAAATGTTGTCTGGCATAGCAAAGCCCTATATACTCCGATTCTGTGGAGGACAGTGCTACCATAGTTTGTTTCTTACTCACCCAGCTGATGGCACTGTGCACCAAAATGAATACATAGCCAGATGTTGATTTCAAAGTGTTGGGGTCACCAGACCAGTCTGCATCCAAGTAGCCATGAAATGACATGTCCATGCTTACATTGTTTCCATCAAACCTCAACTCCATACTGCTTGTTGTGTTAAGGTACCTCAGTACATGTTTTGCTGCAGTTCAGTGTTGATGTTTTGGTCTTGTGCTGAAGCAGCCAAGTACTCCAAGTGATATCTGGTCTTGTTCCCATTATAGCATACATGAGGGAACCCACCATGCTCAAGTAGCTGATTCTTTTCCCTTCTATTTCCATCTCAGTGATTGTGGTGTCACTTTTGGGGTCTTCAGCAATGAGTCTTAAACCAGCAGCCATTGGAGTCCAGGTTGGTTTTGAATCTGACATAATAGTGTGCTATCTTTGGTTGCATCTAATTTGGATGCCTAGAATGTAAGTGGCAGCTCCAAGATTGTGCATTTTGAATGTATTCAACAGTTGCTGTTTAATGTCATTCATGAAAGGGCATGAGTTTGCCACTAATATGAAGTCATCAATGTAGACCACTAGAAAACACAACCTACCTCCTATTCAATAAACATATAAGCATGTCTCAGCATTCAAGCATGAGAAGCCAAGTGGATGAAGCTTCTTGTCAAGTGTGAGATTCCATGTTTGACCTGCTTGTTTTAGACCATATAGTGACCTCTTTAGATGCCAGCAGTACCCTGTAGGTATTTTCACACCTTCTGGAGGGGACATGTTAAGTTCTTCTTGGAGTTCCCCATTTAGGTAAGCTGTAGCAACATCTATTTAGTCCAACTCAAGGTCATATTTGGCTGCCAGGGCAAGTATGATGCATATCAACTCAAGATTTGTGACAGGTGCCCAGACTTCCTTGTAGTCCACATCCTCTACCTGTGTAAAGCTGTGAGCCACTATGCAAATTTTGTATTGTTCAATGTTACTGTTTGCATCAAACTTTATCTGGTAAACCAGTTGAGGTAATTGGCCTTACTCCTTTTGGTGTCAGCACCACTTCAAAGACATCATTGTCAATGAGGTTTTGCAGTTCTTCCTGCAATGCAGGTGCTCAGTGTGTGCTTTCAGGTCCTTTAAATGCTTCCTTCATGTTTCTTGGCAATGGGTGTGAAGACAGGCTGCTCTGTGATACTATGGCAAAGTAGATGTCTTTGTCATCTTCAGATTCTGGTGGGTCAATCAGGTTGCTCATTTCTGGGTCATCCACTTGTGCTTGTATGTCCAAGAGTGTGTGATGGGTTTTGTTTTTATCTTTGCCTCCCAATTGCTTAGACAGTTTTTCACACTTTGTAGCATAGTTTGCCTCTTTTCTTTCCTCCTCAAGTTGCAGTGCTCAGTAGTAGTCAGCATATTTATTGGTGGTTTTTTAAACTCACTTGGGTTGTTCTCCTGCAGTGGGTGCTTCAATGGTTCTCAGTGGCAGTACTTCTTTGATTTGTTCTTATGGTGCAACATCTGCAGGGAGCTCTTCTTTCTTTGAGCTTGGTGATAGCATGGGTGAGTGGTCTTGCTGGCCTTTCTGTTGTTTGATCTCCTGATTCATCATCTGAGGATTCTTCACTGCTCCAACTTTTCTTTGCTCTTTTTCTTTGCTGAGGTTTGAGGAAATTCAGCTCCCACTTGCATTTTATGCTCCTACTGGCTCGAGCATCTTCTAAGATTAGCACACCATCTTCATTGAATCTAACATGGCAGCTGTGGAACTCCCTCTTAGTCTTGATATCCAAAAGCTTATATGCCTTCTTTCCAGTCATGTAGCCTATAAGTACTGCTTTTCTGGCCTTTGGCATAAATTTTCCTTCATGTTTGTTCTTTGATATGAGTGCATAACTTATGAACCCAAAAAGTTGGAACTATGAAACATTGGCTTTCCTATTGAATATGGTCATGTATGAGACTTTATCTCCCAGCCCAGAAGCAGGCATTTGACTGATCACAGTAGCAGCAGTGAGCATGGAATCAGACTTGAAACTCTTAAGTAACCCAGATTCAATTAGCATAGTAGTTGCAATATTGACCAATGTTTGATTCATAAATTCAGCTAATCCATTTTGTTCAGGGGTGTCGGATACAGTTGTGAGGTGCATTGTATCTGTTTTCCTGAGTTCTTCTTGGAATGACCTCCTAATATACTCCCCTCCATTGTCAGATTGGAACAGCTTTATGAAATTCTTGGATAGCTGCAGCTCCCTGATCTCAGTGTTTAGGTGTGCTTGAATGTCACTCTTAAATTGGCAGAAGCAGTCCAGTGCTTCACTCTTGCTTCATGAAGTAGATCCAGGAAAACTTTTCATACCCATCAATGAATAAAATCCAGTATCAATTTCCATGGCAGTCAGCAGAATTATTGGTCTACCAATGTCAGAGTGCACTATTTGGAACAGGTGCATTGCCTTTTGTCCTTTATGTTTAAAAGGGATCTTTTTTGATTTGGCAAGTATGCAAAGCTCACAAAATTTTGCCTTTCCTGTTGTTTTGTCAATGCTTTCAATGCACCTATTGTTTACCATTTGCACCAATTGGTCTAGTGAGGTGTGGCCTAAGCACTGGTGGAGCATGTTTATGTTAATTGATACTAGAGCATGCAGTGTGAGTAATGCTTCCAAGTAATATAGGTCACCCTTATGAAATCTGACTAGGACTATCTCTTTCCACTTAGGATCTTTGACTTTGCACAACCTATCCTTAAATATGGTGTGGTATCCAGATTTATTTAAACAATGTATAGATATCAGTGTGAGCTGGAATGAGGGAATGTAAAGAATATTTTTGAGTTCAGTGATTTTAATGAGACTGTCAACTTTGCATTCAAGCATCATTGTGCCCATTTCCATAGCTTTGACATGAGAGTTATCCCCAAAATGTATTTTGCAAGGTGGGTCAAGGTTCTTAAATGTGCTGCATTTGAACCACTCTCAGTGAGGCATCATGTAAGTGGAGGCACCAGAATCTGCTATCATATTCAGGTGAGTGGAATTTTTCAAATCCCCCCCAACATAAGCCAAAATGCATGACATTAGTGCCTTAGAAACATGGGCAGATTCTGTATTCAAATATCCTGCTATTCTGCCACCCTCATCACTATCTGTCTCATCTGAATTGTCAGAATCAAAGTTTGAGTCATGGCTAGCATGATTTGCTTTTGTCTTTGACCTTTTCTTCCCCTTCTTTTTCTTTCCATCCCTTTGTTTTCCATCCTTCTGTTTCTTCAGGGTCCAGCAGTCAGCCATGTTATGGCTGGTGGACTTGTGGAAGTCACACCATAGATCCAATTTGGATTTGGATCTTTGCCTGGCATTTGCATTGGCCTTCAGGGTGGCATCTGGTGTTGAAGCTTCTTATTGGGCAGTTGCAGTAAATTTAAGGTGGTTTGCAACTTCCAAGAATGAAAGAAGATTTCTGGATGACATGGAGCTCAGGACAGTTGTATGGAAAGATCCCCATATATCATCTTTGGGAAGGGAATCAAGCAGTGTGAATGTGAGAAATTCATGATCAACCTTCTTTTTCATTGCCATGAGCTTTGCATTGTCAGCTAATATTGCAGATATGTGGTAATTCAATGAGGAAGGGGATCCATCCCACTTGAGTCAGTTCATATGAATGCATGTGTAGAAGGTGCTAACACTGACATTGGTGTCTTTGTGTATTTTAACAAGTTTGTCATACATTTCCTTTATGTGTGGTAGATCACTGACTTGAAGCAGCAGGTTGTTGGATATGTAGGCAATGATGATGCCAATGGCCTTTGAATCCCAGATGGCCCAGCTTTCAGAGTGTGCAGTTGGGGCATCCAGTGCACCTAGGGACTGTTTTGTCATGACTGTTTCCCATACTTTTTCTTGCCAGAGCTTTTCTGATATCCTCATCTTCCATATTTGAAAGTTTTCAGGTCTGGTAAGTGTTGGGCAAGTTGTGGCATCCAACATTTGTGTGTCCTGAGGTGATCAAATGATCTCAATTCTTATTTCTTTGCAGTTGGAAGTAAGAGGCTTTGCTCTTTTGAGTTTGTCTGGTCTTCATTCTTTTTTTTTAGGTCAGGCAACAGGGCCCATAATCTATTAAAGGTTGACACTAAGTGAAATGATAATACTGAGTAATAAGGAAGGTGAGTTCCACTAAATAAGGTAAAGTAAATTTGTAAACATACCTCAGTTCACATGCGTCAAGGCAATAATGAACTGAGGTATGTCCAGTGAAAAAATTTCATTTTATAGGTGGCATGCACCAAACACACCTGATAAGGCTCCCAAAGTCAATGACCAGGACCCGCTAGTCACATTTACCCTTTAACACTAGTATCGTAAGACAGTATGTATATATATATTTGTCCATTGTCTTTTGGGACAAAGAGGTCTGGTCAAAGAGGCAAAGGTCTCCCGGTCTGTGTGTTCCTTGCTCACGGTGTGTTCGCGAACCGGATCACAGCGAAAACCACTACATAACCTGATGGAGGAAACACATAGAGGCGAGAAACAAACATCCGATCCGCAAACGCCACAGAACTGGATTCAGTATCAATGTCGTAGTCGCCCGGACACTTGGTTCATCAAAATCTATAACCTCAAGACTATTCCCAGTGTCACTGCTGATACTGGAAGGTGTTTCCAATGGAAAAAGTGTAAAAGAAACATGTTATGCAATTTCTACTGTACTGTTTTCTAGTGGAAAAAGTCACTTTCCTTTGTTCTTCCATCATAAATTGGCGCATTTTGTGCTTTTTCCAATGGAAACACCTTCCAGTGCCAGCAGTGTGTTTGGTTGAATTCTGCGGGGAAGAACATGTCAATATGAGCCGATCTCCTCATCACGAGACATACACGTATCCTTTCCACTTGAGATCGGATTGTGAGGACATGCTACTTGATGATTAAGTTCGATGAAGAGAAGTGTTGGTACGAGAGGAGGATGCCACGAGCAAGGCCCAGGGTTATATGGTGAAACCATCTCGTATCCCATGCTTAGTCGACATTGTGGGCGGCAATAACAACATGACGTCAAATTAAAAAGAGTGACGGCATCTACCGACGTATTTTCAGCAACTTGTTCGAACGAAATGCAGCGCAAGTTATTATTGTCCTGAGGCAAAATAAAAGTGTTCAAACGCTTCTTATTGCTGTTGATTGATGACTGATTATCCAAGCAATAATCGCACCGTTAGACGTGCCGAGCCCTCTCGGGAGGGCTGAAACAGCCTGTCCCACGCCCGGTAGATATATTTCAACCGCCGGAGTATACACTATACAGGGAGGGAGCGGTGGGTGATCGAAGTAAAATAACGTAGTAAAATGGCTCCGATCTATATGAACCAGTCTGTCGAGGAAATTACTTTTTGCATGCTTCAACTTACCTAGAGAGAGGCAGTCTGGATGGAAGTTCCACGAGGGCTCAGATCCAGTTGCGCCTCCGATCTAGGTAGGCACGTGATCGTCGCAATTCTCGGACTTCTTTCATTGGCATCGTGAAACTTTGCATTAAATCAATTCATAGTACATACTGGGTTAAACAAAATAGGTGCATATAAATACAAGTCTTAACAGAAATTCTTTTGACTACCAACTACAGATCAACCCTGAAAAAACCGAAAGTCAGTCGATATATCTACATGGCAAAACAAAAGATATACGCACTTCAGGACATGCCTATACTTTACGCTGTTGTTCTTCATATTATTGACAGCCTCTCTCGCCCTTTTCACTGCATCGATTACCGTAGATATATTGTAGGATAAAAGAAACCGGAAGGAGACGAACTGTCAAGAACCTGAATCCAACTTCTAACACCCTCTCGGGCAGCAAGGTTCAGCATTTCCAAAACTTCTTTCTTGCTTCCACTATGTGACATTCATAAGTTTACAGAAGTTCTGCCGTTTGATGAATAACAAACATAGCACTTCCGCCAAGGTATACACCATTTGCAATCAAGTCTAAAACCTCATTAGTGAGTCGTGCGGTTAATAAGGACGAAAGATACCGAAAGCATGCAAATCAGGCAATTTGTCGTTTGGAACAGCAACCATGATCAACCGACCCTGCACACGAAGAGTCTTCAGAAGCTCATTCAGAGGAATTCCATGCGACACGTCGGCTGTGCACTATTACGATAAAGATCAAATGCATAACCAGTGAGGATCTCCACAGGACGACGTACTATGATCAAATCTAGTTTCCCTATCAAAGGCTCGGCAAAGCCTTTCTTGCCGGTGACCACTACATCTGTTGCACCTAACTCATATGCGTCTTCCTGATAATGACGCCTTAGATAGAGACATGGTCAAGGTAAGAGAAAAACACGCCTCTTTCGCGGGAGAGTGAGTGAAAGCTACCACCTGTGTGGCTCCGAGGGCACGGGCGAATTGGAGAGCGAAGTGCCTTCAAGCTTTTCTCCAGTGACACCTGCGATATGAACGTTTCACTCACCCTAATCCGCCAATTCCGACGACCCCAACACGCTTGCCAGGTCTACATTCGTCGAAGTGAGGATGGAAACGAGATGAACCCACGGAAAGTGGGACTTACCCAGCACCATTCCTAACGAGAGGAGAGTATACTGTAATACCGCCGCATAACATTGGGGCTGCTATCTCTGAAGACAACTCTGAAGGTAGCCGAAAGGCGAAGCGCTCGTGAGCACGAATAGCCGTGGAATAGCCACCGTGGGCAATGTCGCCCTAGACGCCAGTGAATGTAGGTATGCGTTTTGAAAATATGCATACATTAGGATGATATATAAGTTAGACTGACTACTACAATCACAGAACCCCAATCACGATCATACAATGAAGATAGCTAAAAGAATGAATCATGTTATGTACTCATGTTGAATGGCTAGGCGTGCGCTCCTGCTTCAGAAGGTTCCTCTACGTTCCTTTAACATAAGTTTCGTCGCGTAATTTGTAGTCTGTGCGAGAACTGCCTGGCTGGATCGTACGCGACCCGCTACTGATTGTGCTATCTTCGTGATTCAAGTCAGGCAGGACATCCTTTCGGACCTTAAACAATGTCAATTTTCAAAGGTAATGAGCTTAATCCATTTCTTACCGTTCTCCGAAGCCTGGATCGTTCCTCGAAATCTATATCAGACATGTGGACGCTATTGACGATGTTATTGCTACGCAATCTGTTCCTGCTATTCAATGTTGCAAGGAGGCTATTTGCGTATACTAGATCATTGAGAGATGAAATTCATCGAGTCTACGAAATGCAGCACAGATCACTGACGTTTTCCAACTACGAAATCTATAGCCATGAACCATAAACTGTGCGGCGACACAGAGAACTGGTGTATTGACCATTTCAAAGTTTGAAAAACAAGAGAGAACGAAGATACCCACGACAATAACTTCTGCAACAGCGACAACACTACAAACATCATCTTAATCTCGCATCAATGACAGAAGAGACAGTGTAACTCACGAGGTCAAGATACAGCGATTGACGGCATAGACTATCAGGGAGTTGACAAGCGTATTGGTCCTCAAGGCTGTTGAGACACGAACATGACATTGTGATAATGAGAGAAACATACTTGCGGAACCCTGTTCGGCTTCCCCACAGCAAGATAACCAACGAGATCGCGATAACTATATCAGATAACACGGCAAATAGAGCAAGAGGCATTGCGGCAAAAAGCTGTCCAAGTGCACAAATAAGAAAGGAAGAACTCGAACTAGGGCACGTACGATAATCTCTGAAAGTTTGGCTAGTTCTTTCTTGATAAATCTTTCAAACAAAACATAGGGTGGAGTCTACGTCTAGAACTGCTGAATGAACTTTGTATCTTACAAAAATACAACGGTCACTGGTATAGACATCGGTCAGTTACGTTGATCACTTTTACTTCGACGAGGCAATATATACCGATACCAAAGCAAAAATGTGCTAGGACGAGGAGGGTCTATACTTTTTGAGCACGCTTACCAGCGGAATTTAAGGAAACAGATACTTACGATGATACCGGTGAGATACCACTTTATCTTGGGATTACACACTTGATAAATAAGAATATCGTATGAGAAGATACTCAACGGCAAAACATACATTGGAAGATCCGAGTCGTGAAGAAGCTATGCAGTGGAGCTAATTTAGTAACGCTAACCAACTTGACATCTTAACCTACAGATGGACAAGGAACGCAATAACAACCTGCAATATCCGGTCAGCATGACGCTCATAAATCATTTATCTTACTACGTTAACTGCGACTGATACCTAGATATGATTAATATTGCAGTCACTCTATTACACCTCGTTACAGTACATACGAAGAGTGACCTTAAGGAGTTTAGGTTAGTACTAGTGACCGCTGTGCGTGTCAGCAGTATTTACCAATGCCCCAAAGCTAGTGCAGATGGATTGGCATAGTTTGTTATCTGAGTACACCAGTGAGATTTCATTGGTAACTGCGGATCGCAAGCACTTAACGAGGTAATGGTATAGGCACAATGAAACTGAAGGTCAAGCTCTGCGTTAGTATGATAATTCCAAGGTCAAAGAACAAAGAGGCCAAACCCAGAGACATGTGAACGGTATCAAGAAGCCTAAGTGAGTCATTGATGAATGAGAGATAAACTCAACATTCGACGACGCCACCTACCATATAGATGCGACCTAATACAAGGGTTAGTGGCACGACACATTCACAAATCAAGACATACCAGAAGCTTGTTCTGTATCCGGTCCTTGGGATAGTATGTATAGTAAAAATAAGTCTGCATAGACGTCATCGCTTGCATGTCAAATTTTTCAAATTATTTCGTACTTGTACATTAGTGAGTCCGTACAGCCTACATAAGAACGAGTCAGGTGTTTGGTTTCGTTTTTTATTGATACGTTTGTGCTTACATGGCCGTAATAAGCACCCCGATGAACGTTGCGCCTGCAATCGACGTGAAGCAGAGATTCTAGAAGCACCACGAGATCCAGCCTGCTTACTCACCAAACGTATCATCAATCACAACCTTCGGTGCCGCCATTGCCCTTGTTAACTCTGATTCGTCGTGTAACAAGCCTAGGGTGGGGAGAGCGGTATGAAGGGTGGAGAAAAGTAAGCTCGGGTATATTTGAAACTTAGGTTTACAAGTAGAGCTTCCGAAAACTGTCCCGGCTGTCGACGTCGTAGTGCCTAGAATGTTTCTGGCCATATCAGTATCTGTTGATAACGTAATTTTTGGTAGAGGGACAGAAAGTCTCGGCGAGTTACACATAGTATATACTCCGTCCAGAAGACAGTCTGTCTGTCCAATACAAAAATGACAGATGATGGGACGTTAGGTTGACATAGTGCTCAGTTGCAAATGATTACTTAAGCAACGCTTTAAGTTCGGGAATACTTGACTATACTCTGAAGGGCAGGGACGAGATTTGTCCGTGGTGACATACAGTGATGTATGTATCATCCCTTGAGAAAAATCAGTATCAGCTTCGGATTAATGAAGTTCAGAGTCTAAGGTTAAGTGATAGGTCATGAGAAGCCCTCGACTGAGAAGATCTTTCAAAAAAAAAAAACAAGTTCCCGCTTGGGTATTGCATACGAGGTCCCGTCAGAAGAAAAAATTGCAAAGAATACAGCTGAGAAAAGCCACCGCATTCAATAAACTGTTAGTGACCTCAGGTGAAGCGATCCGATTTGAATGATGATGTTGATGATGTTTCATACATTTTTGAATGATGATGTATATTCATAAGGCGCCGTCAAATTGTTGATGGACTTAGAAGCTCCACGTAGATTATATCCCATGTGCTTCAATCAAAATGAAGGTGGCACAGCACATCGATGTTGCTACACAGACATGGCACGAGCGCTGCAAGCTGGAGTACAAGGCAAATGTTGGAGAGACACGGCCAACGATTGATCAAACCTGAGAGTTACGATGAGGGTAGCAACCAGAAAAGAGGACAACATAGTGAATATGGGCGGAAGAGACAACAGTGGGAGGGCCGGGCAGTGCTCCTGAGTGTTTCCAATGGAACACAGTCCACGTGATGCTGCCCGATTTGATCCATGAGACCAAAACCACTGAATTGATGACGGAACTTCAATATTCGATAACTGCTGATAGTGCTACCATCGCTCACAGCTTCGTCTATGCTTGCTCCGTAATGTATTGAATCCACACTCGTTCTGATCCACCGCTTTCCAGATCCACATGCCATCATTGTTTCATTGTCTTATTTGTAAGCTCTTCATCCACCACTGAAAATTCCGTGACGTCGCAGAACGAAAAGGTGCTGCTCATGATGCATCAAGGAAATGTTCCAGATTGAGAGAAGCACTCAATTGAATGGATCTGAGAGATTCGAGCTACTCGGGTTTAGCATTCCCTCCCTGCTAAGATATTATCCCCAAGGTAAACCGGGGTAGACCTGTAACGATTAGTTGTTGGTTGCAAATTATTTTGGAACCGCTTAGTTTTTATCGGTGTACCCGTTCCATCGGCAGGTTTTCTGATAGAGTCTAGCGAAAGCTGGGAAAATGTGCCATCTACAAATCCTTGGCATTAATCTCTATTATGGCATACAAAGCAATTAAGATACAGTTTTTGAGTTACCTTCGTGCTTGCTGCAGGCTGCTCAGCAGCCCGCCTGATCTGAGTAACAGTAGCATGTCATAGATGGATCGACGTAAATGAAAGAAATAAATTGAATGACAATGGATCGACGTGTTAGTTGACATCGTCGATTAAGTATGAAGAATGAT
Organism: Termitomyces heimii; assembly: GCA_003313675.1. Classification (NCBI taxonomy): domain Eukaryota; kingdom Fungi; phylum Basidiomycota; class Agaricomycetes; order Agaricales; family Lyophyllaceae; genus Termitomyces; species Termitomyces heimii. The sequence goes on from QLON01001449.1 coordinate 15,903, forward strand.
AATGCTGGCGCAAATTGGGTCGGATGATAGAAGTCATACCAAGCCAGTGCCAGGGACCCGGTAACGCTTTCACCGTGATACGTGACTAACCAGAAAATAAACACCTCATTCTACTCGATGGAATGCGGGCCCTGTTCTGCGTACCATCGATTATTCTGAACCGTTCAAAACAGACTCTTAGAGAATTAAACTCAGTGCACGCGTGCAAAGACTAGGGGGTGCACAGATTATTGTAAGATTTTCGGAGCACAAGAGCAAATGAGCGACTCTATTCATTATTCATACTGTTGCAAGTGATAGAAGCAATACTGGAGACTAAAATAGATATCTAGCCTAACCTCCATAGAGTGAACGATAAAAATGACATACGCATCAGTAGAGACTCAGAGACTCATGAGATATCTGCTTATTGGTTGATTCGCAATGGTTGCAGCTGCCTATGATAGGTAAGTATGGATCAGCATGAAAGATAATTAATTTCCTCACCACCAAAATCTTTGCGAAGTTATAACTTACAGCGTCCAAAATAGCCTTAACTTGCTTCCGAGTATAGATAGGTGAATCTTGTGGAGTCCTATGTCTTACGAGACCTCGCCGCACGCGTGCCTTGCTTTTGAGCATCCGCTGCCAGTGGCGAATACCTTCTTCCCTCGTGGTTATGCTCCACGAGCGAGATCGGTGTGTGCACCTCTATCGGATCGCATTAGGAAGATTGTAGACGTCTTTAGGTAGAATAAGGGCAATTCCCGACCTTTGATACTGCTTTGGGGACCATTGGAAAAATGTTTGCAACTTGAGAAGTGTTGGCGACGTTACGATAGGGAAGAACAAGAGTGGCTCGACTGTGGTTATAAATACCGAGCAGTTGTCCTCTCACCTTCTCTCCCAGGCTTCAATCCCGTGAATCTTCAATCACGGATACCACGAACTACGTCACAAGATGAGAAAGCGGCGCATTACTACGAAACATTAGCCCCGAAGGGTGTGGTCCAGAGCACTTGCTCCATGAAAGAGCAGGTACAAATCTAAATAGATGGCACCATCCGGAATAAAGTATTCGGACAACTGTCAAAGACAGGCATGCTGAGAGGCCTAAACAGGGTGACTATATCATTGAAATGGTCATACGAGACTAGACCTCGAACAAACCGGCGGTCCAGGCCCACGATCGGGCACGAGCCGGGCTCAAGAGCTGGCTCTGGGCCTTCCATCATTATGCTCCAACTGGTGATGACAGGAAAAGCGGTACCATGAGTAGAGGAAGGCGGTCCTTATTCTGTTGAGATGACGAAGCTCAAGCCGTGGAGCTAGGTAGCATATGGAGAAAGTCATGGAAGAAGTTTGGTAAACCATCCATCAATCATCATGAGACTCGGTTGCCGTTGGCAAGTTGTTTCATGTACGTGGGTGCCTTAGAAGATTCCGGCGGCCATAATGTCAATTACGAGATAAAAAAAGTCTTGTATGCGAGGAGCATCTGAAAAGGTACGGTTGCCGAGAGGGGTCAAGGTCTATTTTGATGTTATCACTTACAAATCGTAGCTAGTATCTGGGGTCCTGAAACTCCGTGACAGTGGATTTAAGTCATGTGAGCTAAAAAATTAGAGCTTGGTCTATGCGTTTCTCACCGATGCACACAATAGGAACTTTTTTGTACTGCCAGTACTCTTGGCTCGTCAACGTCTTGTGAGCATTGACATCTTAGAAAGCAGGCCATGTAACAATAGATCTAAGTAAATAAAGTAAGTTTAAATCGACTGTATTTCACTGTATCTAAGTAGATTAAATAAGCTTAAATCTACTTGGACAGTAAGTATCAGTGTGTAATTTAATATAAGTTTGGTTGCTCACCCTCAGTCTCATATAATTGACTGAGGGTGTAATCTATCTATATATAGGTATTTGTAGAACAATAGTTATTGTTAAAGCTTTCAGTGCAGTGACCATGTCAAAGCTTTTAGCACAGTAGCCATCTGACAAAGGAGTATGTGTGATGGCACTTACTCAAGCATCATTTGTTCAACACATTGAAAAGGAAAAGAGACATTTTTAAGAGATTTCTGCACTATTTGAGTGAGAGATGCTGGGTAAATCATATGTAACTCTGTGATGTAAAGGCAGGAATGAGTTATTCACTGCTTTTCTTTCTTCTTATGTCTTACCACAACCACAATCCTACAGGAAAGAATCAGTGGAATCTTTGTAGGTCATCAAAAATAGCCAGTAATTAGTCCAAGCAGAAACTCACCCTAATGGTAACTTTCTCTGGAGCTGAATTGCCTTCTGATTAAACACATTTATTACATGAGACATCCAGCTTCAGAAGCAGAAAATCTTGACTGCAGTCCTGATAAACAGACATGGAGAGAGACAGGAAGTCTAATGAAGTTTTTTAATGCACTCTCAGCTGGAAAACCCCAGACTCTGACTCTGCACATAAAGATCATATCTCTTGATCCAACTCACCTGCTGGGAGCAGTGAGCTTTTGCCTCTTCATGGGCCCAGGTGTGATCCCAAATGAAGTTCCACAAGCAGATTGCTTCAAGCAGATGAGTTGGCTCAGTATCACACAATATAAATACTTATTCAGTCCTTAGGCATGAAATTTCAACTGCAACTTGTCTCATAACTGGTTCCATGTTAATATACCATTGAGTAGAAACAAAGGAGCTACAGAAACTTCATACAACTAAGTTGAAACAGAGGACGTGGAAACCAGCTAGAAGATGTGACGCGACGCGACACAACGACAGTTATCGACGTGTCAATGGTTGCACGTGCTGTCACAGTGTTACAGGTAGGACCCCATCAGTGAAAAATGCAAGCCATCACTTACGTGATGCGAAATAGACCTTGACCCTTCTCGGCAACCGTAGAAAAGGTCGATGTAATATTGAGAAAGAAAATGTTATTAGATAAAGTAGCAATGATCACCAAAAATAATCTAATTGGTATACAGGAGAGCTTGTAATGGGTAAGGTGGAAAACAAGTTATCAATTGATACTCACTACACTACTGAAAACGGTCGGGTATTGCAACATACAAGATACATCTGGCTAGCCGTACAACAGTGATGACAAGGATAAGGGAGTCCATAGATAAAAAGGGATGTCAGTTAAACTTTGCCACTAGAGTAGTGCGTGCTTGCACGTGGATTCCAACGCCCGTGCAGGGGTTCGAGAAAAGCCTTGTTGGCAAAGACAAATAGAGCATTCACGATTACTAGCATCGTTAGACTAATCCATCCAAGCCAAGCGAAAGCTTCCAAAGCAGAAAGAATTCTGCAGGGATTGAATTGTGAGCACCATGACAGATTACCCCATATTGACTGGTGAAAGCGTCAGTGGTTTCACTAAGTCTGGGAGATTCGAAAACTGACAGAGGCGACTGAAGCACCGATGATCCAGAAGAACCAGAGAACAACAAGTACAATGAGCTCGTCACGAAAGGTCGAGAGATAGCGGGCTTCAAAGCGTCGATGGATAGAGTAGATACTGATTGAAACCTCATCAAGTTGATGCTCTGAATTCTAGACAATGGTACACACACGTAACCGCACCATGGCATCGTCATCAATGTCGTGACAAGAAGTTCGACAACAATTGGATCTGTGATCAAAGTGAATCCAGCGGCCTCAACTAAACGAATACGCAAGCTCACCATAAAAATTCTTGCCCCCATTTAGAGGGTCACCTGCAGGTAAATTCGTGGTGTAACCCAGTCGTGCTGCCGTAAGGCAGAAGAGGATGAACGAGAAGAAGCCCTGTGACCCGAAGCCTAAGTAAAACCGAAATTCGGCAGCGCTGACAGCTTTTGACAGGAACGTACCAAAGCGGCGTACAGGCCGATGCGAACAGGCGGTAGGTCGAAAGCCATGGTCAAAATATGGAAGATAGAGAGTGTAGGTTGCCTAAAGGAATGTAGGACTTAAAAAGAATGGGACAGGAGGGGAACACGGAATTGTGGGTGAGGAGAACACGCGAACCTGGCCTTTTACGTGCCGATGCGCCGCGATCGGCTGGCAACGGATCTGTTGTCTCCGGACCGACGAGCCGGTACGCTTAAAGAGTTTTTAAAATTGACACGTGGGAAGACCGAATCGTTTTTGTTTTCATCGTTCTGAGTACTCCTGCTCAAATTTTGTGGACGACACAGGGAACAGGGTCGTAAGTGGCCTTACCTATCTATAAATCTAATTGTGCCCCTGGGCAGACCATCCAATACATACATAAAGTCCCATTGCCTACACACTCATTCAGTCAAGTATACCACGCAGTCGGCAAGTCACTTTTGTCATAGCTACCTGACGGTGAAATAAGCGAACTTGTATTCATTGCTCCGCTGTGCTACTGCCCCACTCGATGTCAAAAAAGCACATGTGCCAAATTGGTACGAGTATGCTGTCATTCCAGCCCTGCCATATGCGGAGCTTCAACAGCCTCCAAGTTGTCACACTCTCTTTTTATTGAACAAAGTGATGTCCACTTTTCTGAGCTTTCATGCATTGGTAAGCTTTGGAAAATTGATTTTATGTTATTTTAAATGTATAGAAGGATTTTGTATAGTTAGGTTTTGCACACTTCATGGTGATCCATTTGACCAAGGTCCCATAGATAAACAAAATGGGTGCTGATTTCATGCTTTTGCACCTCTCACAATTTAATGTCTGAATTCTTTGCGCAAAAAAGTATGGAAAACTCTTGATAGACACTATATGTATCTACTGGTTTTTTCCTGGAGCCAGTAGATGAGGGGAATGAGTTGAAGAATGCATTTGCACATAGTGACCATTTGCACATCATGACACATGACAATATTGGTGTGTTAAGTTGCCATTTCCATCACATCATCGCAATAGCCTGCTTGACGGGAGAGTGACGTAAAGGGACTCAACAAATTCTCCTGTCCGATTCAAGCTCTGTTGACTGTTATCATATAATTCATGCTCAAATGTTAAAACTGACAGAGAAAACAAAGGAAGCTGCAAAGAAATCTGAAGGTTCCAACCTTGGGGGGTCTGCCGACTGCGTGGTAGGGCATACTATCTGACTGACGAGTGAAAGTAAATCTCACTTTACTATTTTCAGGTCATAAGTCTTGGCTCGCAGTAATGCTCACAAACAAAAATCACAAGAAAAAAATCCTGTCGTTACGAGATTCTCCCGGACGATCACATCATCATGGTCATCTTGAAGTCCTTCAATAGAATTAATTGGATGCATGCCGTGAGAGGTTCCTTCATTCGTTCACCGACATCCTCCTGTTATTGATGGTCATGCGGTACTGACCACTGGGTCCGCCCAACTGCGTCAAAACTGTCTGACATTGACCCCTTTCCGCACTCCTTATTCATGCTCTCTGCGTCATCGGTTGTTTCAGTGGTCACGTTGTGGAATCCGATTCAAACTTCGGCTGTGGCTCCGAGAGTAGGAAAAGTCGGCTTTGAATGATAATCGTACGCCGGAAGCTTCGTTTTCGAGAGAAAGAGGAAGATTATTAGTCCAATAAGCAAGCTCTACCATGAAAGATTTATGACCCTATTTTGGTACAGATCTCCTCAGACATTCCCATTACTCCAAATGCTTTCATAATCTCGAATTAAGAAACTGCTGACCATTGAACGACGTCACAGATAACAGGGTCCTTATAAGTTTTTGTTTGAGACCTAATTTCAATAATCATGTCCTTCCACGGCCCTCTTCGTGCAGGCCTCTATAGTGCCCTGGTGAGTATTCATTTTCGTGAATGGCTATCCATCCAAAATTTCACGATACATCCAGCTCATTTTCTCCGTTATTCTTCTTGGTTTGACTGCCTCGAGAGTCCATCATACGGAAAGTCTTGGGAGACCCGACACAATCTCCAGAGGGCGCACTGGATACTATGGTATGTCTTCCTTAAAAGTTCTCACAAATTTCTTGTCCTGATATTTTTTACAGAACCCATTACGGTCGAGTTGCTCGCAACGAGTATCCTCGCGACTCTTTTCTCCTTGCCTCTGTATGTGAACCGACATCGCATACTCAAGGATTCGGCTGATATATTTGTGCAGCATGGCCTGCCTCTGCTCCCGCCGCGGTTTCGGTCTGCCACACTTCCTGACTGAGCTTTTGGGAATTCTTTCCCTCTTTATATTGTACCTGGTGGGAGCCTCCATTTTCACGGTATACCTTTTATCCATTTCAATTTCTTCAACTGCTGATCCTAACGCCACAGCACAAATATCGGCGTGTTAGCTATTGTCGAGGTTTCTTTAGTCAGTGCCGCATAGTCTCCGCGATTATGGCGTTTAGCTGGATGAGCTGGATTATTACATTGTTTCTTCTCTTTGCGGCTCTTGCAGCCCTGTTCCATTTCCGCAAACACGGCCGCGACACTTATGATTCTGACACTCGTAGGCGTCACCGTGGAGTTGATAGCGCTGTGGGTACTGGAACTGCTGCAGCTGGCACGGGAGCCCTTGCTGGAGGAGCCGCGGGACATCACGGCCACCATACCGGATATGATGATAGCAAAGGCACCGCTGGCACAGGCGCTGCTGGTACTGGTCCCAATTATGGCACGAACACTGGCACTGGTGCGAACACGACATATAGAGGCACTGAGCCTACTCAACATGGTACCGGGACTGGTGGATACTCCGCCGCTCCCGAAACGCGAGGCATTGATAGCTCTGGTCCTGTTTCAACTGGCTATAATACGTCGGCTGTTTAATTATTGCCGTTTTTTCTACAGTCACTGCGTTCGCCGAAAATTTTTTGTATCATAAGCGATTCGTGTATCCATATTGAAATTGATTAGTTGCCCCAGTTTACGTTTAGAGATGACATTACGATATTGTGTAACTGAATCATTACTTTCACGTACTTAGGCGGTGTTATAGTTTCTATTGATATCAATGTCTTTGTTTGTGGGTTGTTATTTCATCAATGCGATCATTCTGTTTCAGGCAGATAGTGCGAGGAAAAAGTATAGTAACAGTGCGATTTATACTATTCATCAAATACACGTGTGGTGCTGAGCTTTTTACACTTGATGTTCTCGAATACATAGGGATAACGGGCTCGATCCGTTAGAAACTTTATAGATGGAAAGTTGGATGGCATAAATAAGCGAATGGTAAAGCATGGGGAGTACTAGTTTGTCAAAGTAGCCCATATGTACAAAGATAAACACTTTTGATCAACACGATTGAATTATCAACACTGGAATGAATTTCAGACATTAGAGTCGGCCTCTGTCGCTCTGACCCACAGTCCACCCTAGACGCAATCAGCCATGCATGACGTCAGACCGTCATAGGGGGCACTTACTTGGGCATACATGGTTAAATGGGACTTGGGATATACCCTCTCGATCGTCTTGCGACCAACGCCCTCTTTCCAATGTGCAGGAGGCTTTGCATGGGGCGGGGCAGCGGCTTCGTCGAGCGTAACGCCTGTAAACTGCTGCATGAACCGAATAAGCATGAACGACATTTCGTTATACGCGAACTAAGAGAAAGATGAGATCATAAGTGTGGCGAGTATTATTAACAGCAGAACCTGTTGGCCAAGGCAGATGCGCGGCCCGGCATTGAATGGAAGGAAGATGAAGGAGTTCTTGATGAGGTATTTCTTGAGCCTATCGTCGAGGAAGCGATCAGGGTCGAACTCCTCAGCTGTTATTTGGATCGACGACGTCAGCCGCTGGCTATTAGCAGCATGGACATATATGTACCATCTGGACCCCATAGGTCCTTGCGTCGGTGCATGATGAAGACCGAATAGGGCACCCTATGGTACGACAATAATCAGTATTCTTGTCCTGGAAATCTATCAGTATGGATACATACTTGGTTCCAGCGGGGATGTAGATGGGTTTTTGGGTGGGGTTTGGTGATGGCCAAGTTGTTGCATGTAAATTCTCACTGTTATTTTTTGTTAGCGCCAGAGATAACATTGAAGCGTTACAGCCTGCTTTACCGAGTATTGAAAGGACTTGAAATCCAGGCTTGAGTATGGGAATAAAAGTCTAGATAATGATACTTACACGATTGGAAAGAGCCTCAGCGTCTCTGGACGATACGTGATGATCAGATTACGACACTGCAAGGTGGCGCGCCGGCGTACCGTTGATCACGGCGCGGAGGTACTTCATATCCCGAATATCATCATAGTCAGGGCGTCGAGTCGGACCGACCTTGGTAAGAACTTCTTCACGAAGGCGGACGTAGACGGCGGGATGCATAGCCAAGAGATAAATGACAAATGTGAGGGTAGCAGCGGTCGTATCGCGACCTGCAATCATGATGTTCAAGCTATAGGTCGTGAAGTGTCAACGATGGAACCTGAAAAACTCGGACCAGCTCACGTCTCGTCCCTCAGAACAACAGGATCTACGACGATCATAGTCTATTTTTTTTGGTTCAGCATAGAAGATCTACTCACCAGATGAAATGTTAACGAGATGGTCAATTAACGTCTCTCCTTCCTCGACCTGTGACTCTGACTTCTCCTTTAATCCATCTTTCGGAGCAGCATTGTTCTTAGCAATAGCATCCTGGATAATCGGATCCAAGTAGGCTCTGACAATCTCCATCGGCTTCTTCGTTTTGTCCTCGAAGATCTCCGTTAATGGCCATATCCATCCATACCGCTCGCGGCTCGAAATGACCTCCTGAGCCTGTGCAAAAGCCGTCGCGAACTCGTTAGCGCGTTTGGCTTGGGCTGTGACAGAGTTCTGTGGAACGTAGGTCGCATTATGTGGGTATGGGATACCAGCATTCAGACTGTGGACGCAATGGCCGAAGAGAAATTCGGTTGCGGAATCGAGGGTGAAGCGAGACATCAAGTCCTGTCAGAGGAGGAAGTGAGGGTTATATGGAACGCGTGAACTGACGTACCTGAAAGTCGATTGCGTATCCGCTGCGCATGCGATCCTTGATTAAGGTGAACACGGCGGTTGCGTGACGGTCGAAGAGGTCGAAATCACTGATTCTATCACGAGTGAAGAAGGGACGGGTCATAGACCTATGAAATCTTTCGGGAATTGTTGCCATCGTTCATTTTAAGGAGGAAAGACACCTACTTCCACATGTCACCATCGGAATTGAAAACTCCTGAGCCTAGCACAGAGAACATCGAGTGCTTGAATCTGTTCCCTACTCGCGTAATGAGCTGGAACACAGAAGTCTTAATGGGTGGAAACAAACCTTTCTCATAGTTTTGGAAGTCTGTCGCGAGAATTGTCTTGATGTGTTCAGGCCAAACTGTGAAAATCATATCCGACCACAATATGCGCAAGTTGACCACAGGATCTCCCTGTCCAACGTATTCGATCAAACCATCAGCTGAAAAGTTTTCACACACTTGAGCGCTGCCAGAGTGTTTGAATGCGTACCGATGTAGCCAGTGTCCCAGAGACGCCGCAAGGTAGCCAGGAGGTCAACATTCCCGATAGATTTTCCATCAATTCTGCGGGCAAGACGAGCTCCGAGCTTGGCTGCTTGACGCCTATCATCAAAATTCTTGAATATGACACGAATAGCAGTAACGATCGGCAAAAAGAATAGTGATGCTAAGACGGCTAGCCATGTCGGGAGGATGTTATCTCCAAAAACACCGCGATCGCTTAAGGCCTTGAGAGATAATCCAAAAATCACAGACGGCAGAGCGATACGATGAATTTGATAAAGGATGAAGGCAATGCCTGGGGTAAAGGCCACCATTTCCAACTGCTAGCTCAGTATTGAAATCAGGGGGTGGTGAGAAAACAGCTTGCAGAGTCAGATATTCTTTAAAGCGATCGCAGCAGAAGCACTGTCACTGTCAATCATAAAATTAGGGCAAAAAAAGGTCTGGACGTCATGGGATCCCAGAGATGGAACGTGAATTTCCGGCAAAATAGATATTACGACCCGGCGCCCGATTCGAGTGCCTGAGTCAAAGTGTATCAAATGCTTCCCATGCGTGCTGAGTGTATGGACATAGTATGTATGGTACTTATGCCATGGTGATGGGCAGATAAGTGTAGAGGTACAGGTTTACAGGCACTTTGACGGACAGACAGACGAAACGAAAGTTAATCCAAAGCTTGGGTTAAGAGTCAAATATTTACAGTTTGACTCGACACACGGACCACCACCAGACTCATTACGTGATCAGCCCAGTCTCCATAACACGTGACGTGTCCCGCTGGGGGAGAACAGAGGCCTCGACGCGTTTGGCTGAATGTGAGCAGGTAACATTTTGAACATCGAAATGCATGAAGCAGTATCGTTTGGCTCAGATGATGAGCTCGTGGCCATGGAAGAGGAAGAAGAGTTTGGTAAGGTTGTTCTTGGTCCACTTTGTTCATGACTGATGGTTTACGAAGGCTCGGATGATCAAGGTTCTCCTGAGGGCAGTTCAGGCGGTGAAGACGATACCGATGACTCTGAAGAGGACGAGAGTAACGCAGAGGAAGACCAGGCAGATGACGGTGATGATGCCGCTGAAGAAGAAATTCAAGGTGATTTTGAGTGAGTTTACTCAGCTTCATAAAAGTTTATAGTCTCACTTTCCACCTAGCCGACTTGTAAAAAGTATCAGATCAAAAGATGATCCTTCGGCAAGTGCGGGACTTACGAAAGACTGGGACTTTAACATTGAAGAAAAAGATGCCGAGTTTCTCGACGATCTCCGCGAAGCATCTGGAGTGGGGCGCAGGAGGAGAAAAGGGGTGAGCTCAAGACGCGTCAACACACGGAATCCACTCATTCAAAGTCCAGAAAGGCCGGCAAGTGGGACCAGTCCTGTCCCAACAGGTTCGTTCCCTCATTGGCGACGGCAACCAAGCATATGTCGACAATAGCCTCCCGGAGGCCATTGGAATCATGCAGGAAGTCATTCGCATCGAACCGCGAGCCGCTGCCGCGTGGTCTGTACTCGCACAATGTTACACGGACATGGGCCAACCGCAGAAGGCGCTTCAGCTCAGGATTATGGCTGCTCACCTGAGACACGATGCGGACGAGTGGGATCGGCTCGCGAGCCAATCCAGGGAACAAGGCTACAATCAACAGGCTCTATACTGTTATCGCAAAGTCTACAGCCTTGATCCCAGCAACGTCGACGCGCTCTGGGACCGTGCGACTCTCGCGAAAGAGATAGGCGATTTGAAGACAGCGCGTAACGCCTTCTTCGCTATCCTCAAGCGGTTCCCGCATGACCTAACTGTACTGTCTGAATTACGCCCCGTCCTCATTGAGCTCTCCGAGCTCTCCACCTGTGCTGACCTCTTCAAGCAAGCATTCGGTCATTATCAGAGAGCTTTCCCATCTGGTCGTGGTATGGACATTACCTCTAGCACGGAGATCCCTGGTGGCGGATTCGGGCTTATGGAATTACTTGTCATGGCCGATCTTTTCAATACCCTTGGAGAGTATGAAAACGCCATCGACGTCATTAGAAAGGGCTGTCGGTGGTTGCAAGGCCGTGCGGACCAAATGTATTGGGATGCATGCGATGACGATCGAGAGTATGATCTTCCTGAAATGCCGCCACGTGGAGGCGCCGCCGAAGATGGAGGCGTCGCACCGGGAATGTTTCCTTTGGATATCAATGCTCGGCACCGACTTGCGGTGGCGCGAATTAAGATGGGAGAGATTGAAGAAGGAAAGGTAGGACTATACCATAATTATTTTTCGAAGCCGTTGCCGACCCAGTTCAGCTTCATGCAAATGCAGTGTTGTCACAGGACGTCTTGGACTATGCACCTCTCTATGCTGAGATTGCTGACGCCTATTTTGAGCGTGAGATGTATGCTGATGCACGGCCGATATACGAAACCCTTGGATCTGATGCCGCTGTACGTTTACGTTCTCTCTTAATTCTGTTAATCCTGAATTGTTTGCAGACGAGCAGCCTATATATCTTGCTTCAAACCGCTGCTTGTCTTCGCATGCTGGATGAACTCAAGGATGCTGCAGAGGTGTATGAACAAGGTAAGCTACGTTACTCATTCCACTATTTCGTTTGTTGACCCAATTTGCAGTCCGGATTGCAGACCCCACTCACAACGAGGCCAAGATGAAGCTGGCCGAAATCTACGAACTGATGAACGAGCCTAAGAAAGCGCTAGAACTCGTGTACGAAGGTGCGTATACTAATTATCGTTTTAACACTCACCTTTTCAACTGCACGCTAGTCATCGATTCGCGTAAGAAACGTCCGAAAGAAGCAAATGCCTCCCAACCTAGAGAAAGCGGCGCTGCTTCTACCTCCCTTTTCGAGGAGAAAGCCGCCAAGGCTAAAGGCACAAAGACCCCTGGCCGGCTCACCCATGCGCAGCTGCGGGAGCTTGAGGCGGAGAAAGAAAAGGAGGTGCTGAGGGGGTATAGAATTGTGAAAGAGCAATGGGCAGGTATGCTTTTGGACGAGGAGGAGGCAGTAAAGTTGTGGCTTATGGAGGCGGAGAAGCTAGTTGAAACATTCAGGGAAACGAGAAATCTTTTTTTGACGACGCGGGTGAGCCTGCTTTTCTTCTAGTCTGGCCAGGTGGTTTTGATTGGTGCTAAAAGGTAACTTTTTAGACGAATCCGTTCCGTGGTATGTTCCCGCGCTCCCGGCCTAAGCAGAACAATCAGAACGAGGTGGACGAGGACCGCATGGCTTCGCGGTTGAACCTTGACCTTGGTATCTTGGTCGTCTTGCGGTTCTATATCTGTACCATTGAACTACTTGGTAGAACATGATACTTTGTCAAAGAAGTCTGCGAAAGATCGAGCAGTGGATATATTCCGGGGCGTTTCGTTTAGTGAATGGTTACGCGTGATAATGCAGGTATGGATCTACTTTAGCATCTGCAGAGCGTGAGCTGACTCGGTCCTAGTACTGTTTCTTGCTCACTAAACGTAGCCAATACGAGGCCGCAGATGAAATCTTGCGTCATATTCTCGTGTCAAATGCGTATCAGGCGCGTCAACGGCAGGATACTATCAGGATAGCTCTGATTGGTATGAGATTATCAACCGAGACGTCATCACGACTTCACATCGCGTTTCAGCTTGTGCGATTGCTGCTAAGCACCCCAACATAGTAGTTGAACAGGCTCGAAAGCTCATCACTATCCATCAGTTCAATAACGAGCCTCAGCGAATCCTGCTCGCTGTTCTGTCGAGCGGTCTGCGGCCCACAGATGCTTTTATCACTTCAACGTTACAGAAACATATGTTCCGCGAGATGAAGCTCGCAGACGTGGCCGTCAGGACGCCCGAAGTTCTAAGATGGAATCCTCTTAATAAGCGCTACGCTGCGACTGGCACCATCAAGTCAGACCCGGGGGATGGCGCTGATGATGACGCGGACGACGCAGAACCTGTAACCCCTGCGGACAAAGATACTAAGGTGTTGGAGATACCTACGAAGCACAATCCTATTATTGTTGCCATCTATGGACAGATTTGCATCGCTGCGAAGAGTTATCAAAGTGCTATCTGTGAGTCCACATGTTTGCGGATTCTCATGTGCGTCCTTTGAACAAGCGTCTGACGTTGTGGCCGCAGTTTATCTCTTGCATGCATATGATTATTGCCCTGAAGATCCAATGGTTTGTTTATCATTAGCCATTGCCTCAATTGGACGTGCAATGCAGCGTCAATCGGACAATCGTCACCATCTGATCACGCAGGTATGATGACGATGTTGTCTCCACCCACTGTTATCTGACCTTATAATATTGATGTAGGCGATGGCATTTCTGTCACAGTATCGCAAGCTGCGCGTCCACGATTCGCAAAGCTTGGGAGAAGTGGAATACAATTTCGGCAGGGCGTTTCATCAACTTGGTGCGTTATACTTCAACGATACCCCGCAGAGTTTAATTGGCGAGTTTAGGATTATATTCACATGCCGTGACGCATTACGAACGTGTGCTCGAACTGGCGGAGAAGGCGAGCCCTAATGTAAGCTTTATGTGTTTTTTACCCCAATACATCGCTAAGTGTGGTTGCGTGCAGGAAAATAAATTTTCCAAAGAAGCAGCCTACAATCTTTCGCTTATCTATGTTTTGACTGGTGCTCCCCCCCTTGCGGAGGCTTTGTATAGACGTTGGCTGACTATTTGATGGATAAATATTGCGCCGATCCTCATCTGAAAATATCACGGTCTGTCAGAAGCAGATACCAAATCAGTTAAGAACTATGGTTCTGCTTGCAGTTGGCGAGGACAAAAGTTGCAACAAGGGTCTCCATGACCCCTTCTGATTTTGAGAGATCCGGCAGGGGCGACTTGCAAGGCATAGTGAGTATCATATGGGTGTGGCAATGTAAACATAGAAAGATAGAGTAGGGGCATGGGCTGGTGACTACTGCGTGTGACTCGGATTGGTAGTCCAGTTTTCAACTCCGTGTGTAGATGTGAAAGAATTCATACGGATCTATCTACATTGTGTTGTCACAAACGAGCCACAAAAAGGCTAGTCACATGATTGATCGCGACTTTTCTTTTTAAAGACATCCCCACGCCATACATCTGGCAAAAAACCTCAATCGATTCTAGATCTCGGAACAGCGAAGATCCAAGTACAGCAATAACATCTCCCTGTGTGTTCCGTGTCCTAATCCAACCACAGTATGAGTGAGTAAAGCCTTTGACTCGATATTGAAAGATCACTACTAACCTCACTCGGTTTATACGTTGTCTTAGAAACCATTCTACTTCCAAGCACTGCAATGATTGTATGTTGCTATAGCAGTAGAGAAACCAAGAGGGCAGCGTATGCTCAGATTCGGAGTGATATTGTCACGTTGAAAAGTTCTATCTTGGCACTGAAGAAGCACCATAATTCCCTGAATAACACTGCAAGATTGCCAGATGAGCTCTTGGCGAGAATCTTCACATGTAACTTGTCGATGCAACGCAAATGCATGCAAACTCCTTGGATTCATGTTGCCGCAGTCTGCACTTCTTGGCGTCGCGTTGCTTTGAATTGTCCCCAATTATGGAGCTTCATTTGTCACATAGGGACTAGTTTGATTACTGAAGTGTTACTTCCTCGATCTGGCGCTGTTCCCCTGCATATAAACGTTACACTCTTCGAGAGACCGTCATGGAAAGGTTTCTATCGGGTGCTGGAGGAGAGTCACCGTATCCAAGAGCTCACTTTCAGAGATCAGGACTTCGCTCCAGAGGAGATTGAAAAACTCCTCTCTGGCCTCACATATCCCGCTCCAATTCTCGAGTCTCTGGAAGTGGATACCGGGAGCCAGAAGATCGTTCAACATCTTCCTGATAATCTCTTTCACGGATTTGCTCCGAAACTCCGGAAGCTGAAACTCAAGTACTGCATTATCTCAGCGAGTTCCCCCTTGATCTCGGCTATAACCATCCTCGTATTAGAAGATCTTTCTTCATATGTATCCTTCTCCCAACTTAAAATGTTACTCCGGGGCATGCCAAATGTTGAAATCCTCGAACTCAAGAGAGCATGTAAATTTGATGCGGACGTATCTGGCAACATATCTCCAAAGGATTGTGTTGAACTTTCCAACCTCAGGCGTTTTGTGATGCATGCAACAGTCACTG
Source organism: Termitomyces heimii (assembly GCA_003313675.1). Taxonomy (NCBI): domain Eukaryota; kingdom Fungi; phylum Basidiomycota; class Agaricomycetes; order Agaricales; family Lyophyllaceae; genus Termitomyces; species Termitomyces heimii. The sequence continues at coordinate 31,451 of QLON01001449.1, forward strand.
GTTGTGGTATCATTCTCTCTCATATCTGGCATGCTAGTAGTCTGTCTCATCTGGAAATTAAACCTGAAAGATGCGACTCAAATCAAGTACAAGCATTAGGAGAGACGCTTGCTGCTCGCATGAGCTTTGTCAGCCTTCACACAGTCTCATATTGCAGTCTTAAAATTCATGGCCGATGGGAGGAGGCAGATAAGGATAAGTCGCCTATGGATGTTGAAGTCTACATCTATTTCCCTTGGCTTTCTTCTTATCAAGTGGACGCTGTAAAAGTGATCTTCAATACCTCCCTCCGACATATCTCGGATCCTCTTCATTAACGCTGGACTTTTGGCTCGAAGAATTCGGTGAGCCGATGCACCTTAAACACGGTCTGTGTCGTCAACGCTTCCACGGATTGAGAAGCTCTAGGGTTGGAACTGGGACATACTCTTCTGTGCATTCCTCACGTTTTGATGAAACTCAGTATCCAAAAAAGTTCAGTATCCGATACGTCGGATCGTAAATGTTTGCTTTGGTATGGCCTACATATCCTATAGATCGATCTAACAGAATTGTAATCATGCATTATCTTATACTACTTTGAGTGAGTGGTATGAAACCCTTAAATCACGCACAAATACTTCTTAGAAGTCGTTAAGTGATCTATTATCAATACTTCTAATGAATCGCTCTCTTCAGAGCAGATTATTCCGCTCGGCTTTGCCTTTAGCCGCGGCTTCAAGGTCCCCAAAAGACCCACTCTTCAAACACATATTTCGGAAAATTCCTCCTTCCTTCTGTAGCAACTTCAACGGGGTATCGATTTCCACGATCTAGACCCAGCATGAGAACAGTAGATCAACAAGTGCAACATTACATTACATACCTGTCCTCTATCGAGGACAATAAGGCGATCATAGTCAATAACAGTGCGTAAGCGATGAGCAACTACGGAAATGCATCTGCGTTAGCTATTTATTGCATGTCATCGAGAGCACACGAACTAGTCAAGAGCAGGGAAGACGTAAACTCTTCCCGGATAGTCGTTTGAATTTTTGCGTCAGTGGCAAAGTCAATACTGCTGGTAGCTTCGTCTAGCACAATAATGGAGCTTCGGCGGAGAAGAGCTCGTGCCATAGCGATAAGCTGTCGTTGACCCTGTGAAAAATTGGTACCACCGGCTGAAACTTGCGTCTCCAGAGAGACAGTTGTCTTCGTCTCCACGTCAGTCGCTGAAGTTGAAATGGATTCCGTCGACTCTTCGGCTCCGTGAATGGAAGGAGTACGAGATGTATTAGGAGAGGTAGCGTGAGAGGACAATCGTGAGGCTGAAGGGCTGCTGATCATATGGCAGCGTTGGAGCACATCCAAACACTCGGCATCTGTGTGTTCATTGAAAGGGTCGAGGTTGTCCCTAAGAGTTCCAGAAAAAAGCGTCGCGTCCTAGATAAAAGATGATAAAAGTCGATCGGCAACGGGCCAATTCACAACTCACTTGGGGAATAAAAGTCTGGTCATTTTGTCAGCAAAAACACGAATAGATTGCAAACACAGCTCACCAGTCGCGACCTCAGATCATGGATACCAATAGTAGATATGTCAATTCCATCGATCAAGATACGGCCATTAGTTGGGTCCACCTGAGAGAACGTTGAGACAGACGAAAATAACTCAAGAATACAACATACGAAGCGCAGAATGCTCATTGCCAAAGTCGACTTGCCACTTCCTGGAGATAAAGAGGAGTTAGAACGGCCTTCCTCAGCGGATGACTATGAGGATGCTTACCTGTCCGTCCCAAGAGACCTACACGTTCACCCGCTTTCAAAGTAAATGACACGTTCTGGAGAACCGCGGGAAGGTCGGGTGCATATTTGATCTCGAGATCCTCAACAACAACGAGTGATTCGTTGTTCGAGCTCGACGGCCAGTACGCAGGGGGTCTGCTTGAATCAATGATTGCAGGTGGTTCCTGCGGCAGGTCAAGGCTAAAATCGGAGTAAGACACAACGGGTACACAGAGTGGGCTGGACTTGCTATTCGACGACGCGCTCAACAGAACTACAGTGATCACATCAGATATAGAGGCATGACAGTAGCGAGAACTTACTTGAGATCCAACTCCAATGCTGATTCACGTCAAATAATTAGCGGCTACTTAAAGCGAAAGTAAAAGCGTACCTGTCCAGAAGCGGCAAGCCCAATAGACTAGATCGCACCATCAACATTTAGAATCAGGATTTTTATAACACAAGGCACTTGCCGGACGTCGTAAAAGCCATCGCACTCGTAATACAGATACCCGCCAATCCTGCACCATCAGCCAATGTCGAGATCGAAAACAACATAGTAATCAACACAGCCAACGCCCCAAGCGCATCAAAATTCAACAACAACCAGCGATTCGTCATCCAGAACGAATACCACATCTGCATGCCACAGAGTCCACCCAAACTGATCAGTACATAATGCCTTCCTTTCTTAAATCGCACACAGAAACTCGCCTTTGTTGTCAAATCTATTTTTTTATGCAAATTGTCCAGGAACCGTCTCTCGGCAGAGAACGCGCGTACGGTAACAATACCCTCCAGGAGCTCACCAAAGTCCGAGAATATGGGCGAGCGAGAGTTAGATTCCATGCGGCGTAGATCGCGGCCTGTGTTGAGATACCCGATTGAGAGTTCACGATATGCGAAGCCCAGAAAGATGGCGGGGACTAGGAACCATGGGAAGACCGTACTTTTCGGAAAGGGATAACGAATGGGAGAAGGAGGAGGAGGAGAAGAAGAGACTCACGCAACGAGGATGATGGATGCAAAGAAGTTTGCTAGGGAGGTGTTGACTGCCTGCAAAGAACCAGCGAGGGACGAATCGATCGTCTCAACATCCTATCATCTCACATCAGGCCAACAACCTGACCTTGTTGTCCTTCCACAACTCACCTTTCCAAATCTATTCAACAACCGCCCTACAAATTTCTGTCAGCCAATCAACACGGACAGAGCCAGATCGTACCTTGGGGCGTTGTATCATGAAACCTAAACGTAGCTCTGACAACCGTCTCCAACAACCTTCTGAACAAGATCCTACTCGCCCTCAAAGCACCCGTGTATTGCGCGACCATTGACGCCATACCCACCAGTACATTCAACAACCCTAATCCCGCATATATTCCGATATAAAAGAACGGGTGAGCAAGTGCTTGGGGCCAATTGATTCCGAAGCGGCCGTTCTCTCTGACAAACAGAGTTTGGATGCTTTGTATGCTAGGGAGATTAAGAGTGCTTGAGGTGGTGCGGAAGTGAGAGGGGTGGTACCCATCCACATGGAGATCGTGCGAGTCCTTTGTGGTGAAGGAGGCAAAGGTGTAAAGGTAAGCGGGAGTATCGTTTTTATAAGCTTCGCCCCAAATCTGAAGTTTTTGAGCTTGTAGTTAGCTCGCAGTGATAGCGAGAGGATCGACGGGAATCACCATAATCCAAACCTTCTCACCAACTCCCAAGAGTTGACTAATCAGGACCAAAACTGCAAGGAAAACCCAGATCCAATACGACCTTACTCGGCTATTAGCACTACCATCGAGAATGAGAAGAAACGACATACGATGCCTTCAAATAACTCTTATAAATCGCCCACTTAACACCCCCAACCTCTCGGTGCTCATCCTTGATCAACTTCCTCGGTTTCTTTTTCTCTTTCTTCGTCTCTCTGTCCTCTTCACCCTCACCTGTCCTCAGTTCCCGGATCTCTTCATCCTCCTGCGGCGTCCCTGCAAGCGCTTCCTGCTCTGGCTCTTTCACCTTTGCCTCCGCCTCTGCTGCTGAAACGGAAGAGTCATGTTTAATGTCCTCAAGTACACCCCGTGCGCGAAGATCCTTAACCGTCCCTTGCGTATCAATCCGCCCATCCAACATCCGCACAACATAATGCGCAGCAGGAAGTACCAAATCCACATGATGCGTCACGAGAATCTGTCCCAAGCCCACAATCAACCAATTGTCAAGAAACAAAAACAGAACAAGAGAACCAAACGCACCACCGTCCGCCCCTTCAACAAACCCCCCTTGAACAACCTCTCCACAATCCACCCCGCCGTCCCACTATCAACCGCACTAAGTGGGTCATCAAGCACAACCCATCTGGCACGATCATACACCGCCCTTGCCAGCGCGACCCGCGCCTTCTGTCCACCACTCAAACTGACGCCGCGCGCGCCGATCTCTGTCATATCCCCATCTTCGAGCACCTCAAGGTCAGGGCGCAGCGCACACACATCGACTACCGCCGCGTACCGCGCGGCGTCGAACGGCGCATCAAAGAGGATGTTGTCCCGGATGGATTGATGACGCAACCACGGCGACTGCGAGGCATAGGAGATGCTGAGGGTGTGTCCGCGACTGTCGTTCTGTGTGGGAGTTTTGGACATTATAATGCGCCCCGGCGGGTTGCTGGTGAGGAGAGTCATTTCGCCGAGGAGAGCCATCTGCGGGGTGTGAGGCATTAGTTTACGCGCTTTTTCTTATAGAATGGAGGGAACATACGAGTAACGCTGTTTTCCCACTCGCAGTCGGACCCGTGATCAGCGTCAACTCGCCCTCGGGGAACTTGACGTTTATGTCCCTCAACTCAAACTTATGATCCGCCTCTGCCTCCGCCTCCACTTCTCCTGCCTCCCCAACGACTGTCTCAACGCTCGCACTTGCATTTCTTGTCATCTTTGCATCTTTCCCTTCTTCGTGCCTTTCAACTTCATTCCACTTGAACGATCCCCTCTCAATACCGAGCCCCTCGATCTCAGATTCTTCGAGCACGCCACCAGAAGGAAGGGGAGACAAAGCGTCTTTTTTGAGTGAGGACACCTGCCCATCGACTTCGTCTTCGTCGAGATATACAGCGATACGGTTGAGCGCAACGCCAGTCTGGTGTATTTGTGCGTTAGTGTTTTGTCCCTACGTGAGAGTACACACCTGAAGAATCTGCACAATCCACGTAGGAATGACGTTCAAGGGCGCGCGGACCATGTTGAACAGCGCTATCGCCTACGTACGAACATAAGTATCATTAATCTAATCGAAGTAACGGGAGGGTGGGAAGACGAACCGTAAAAGCAGTAGAGATCGACAACTCGTTCCCCTGCACCACATACGCAAAGAACGACGTGATCGAAATCAATATCGGGGCGGAGGTCCACAGGAGCGAAAACGCGACAGAGTTTATCCTCGCTACATACGCGCGCACATCCCTTTTCAATATCAATCACCATTCGAAATAGATGACCACGCACCTTTGACCATCCATGCAATCTCCACGCCCCTCATCCCCATAACCCTCTGGATCCACCTCTCCTCCCACGCGAAAAATTTGACAAACTTCACGGCGCCTACCAGTTCACTAAGCACACCCATCCGTTTATCCCTCGCCGCGAGCCACCCCTTCTGGATGCGCACACTCCGGCGCGCGATGTACGAGTTTAGCGGCCAGCCGAGGAGGAGCACGAGGAACCCAGCAAAGGCGGAAAGCCCGAGGAGGTTGTAGAGAAACAATGAGGCGATCACGATCTCAAACGGGGCGCCATAGATGAAGTACATGGCAGAGACGGTCATTGCTACCTGGTTTGTAGTCGGTTTTAGCGGGGGAAGGGAAAGAGGTTCTGAGATAGTTACCCTGTTGGCGTCGCCCGCCATGAGATTGATAATCTTACCCACGTCCGCGCCCGCCTTTGGATCATTTTCATCTTCCTTCCCCTTCCCTTTCGCACCCTTCTTCCCTTTCTTGCTTCCCCCCTCCCCTTCCTCCATCTCCTTCCCTTTCTCTTTCCGGTTAACAACACCCGAAAAATCCCTTCTCTTTAGCGCCTTGTCATAGATTCCGGCCATCAGCTCGCTGCGTATCCTCGTTGCTGCGCGACGGCCGACCCACAGATGCTGCACATCCGCCTGGGACTTGAGCATCGAGCAGAGGAAGGCGAGGAACGCATATATATAGGCTTGTGCGCGGGAAGCAGGGGTCGGGGTTGTTAAGTCGATTGCATCAAGAATGCGTCTAGTGGGAGGTGAGTAGGTGAGGGTTAGGAATGAAGGAGGGACGTACTTGAGGAAGAAGGGGCCGGTATAGTTAAAGGCGACGCTTACGAGTGTAAGGACTACGTCGAGGAATAGGTCAAGGAAGTTTGTGACGATTAGTTTGCGCAGGAGGGAGACGGCGCTGTGAAAACGTCAGTCAATGGACCAGGTGGCGAAACGAGACTCACGGAGTAGTCGCAAATTTATTAAAGATGATGCGCGACTGCAAGGTCGGACTCAGATTCCACACGCTATTCTCGTCGAGTGTCGTGTATCTCCCCCTCTGTACGAGCGGGCGTACCCATGAAAACGTGATCCATCCAAACAGCGACGTATAGTCCTCCGGGGACACCGTCATTCCCTGTACACTGTGTCAGTCTCATCGCAAAGAAACAGTACATCAGCACTCACGATATCGTTTGCCTTCACGCCCTCCCCTGGCAATGCCAATGGCATTCCGAGCACCACGCACACCATTGCTGTTGTAATAGCTAAATTTCCCCATAGAGCCAGCATCGTACCCACGCTCGGCCAAGGCAGCCCAAACACCCCACGCTCATAGTATATACCGCCGAGTTGGAGTACAGCGCCAGAAAAAAGGACGGTGTACAGTGCGAAGAGATCATAAGGGACCGTTTGAGGAGGTTTGAGTGTGGGTCGGAGGACAGTGTAGAGCCATGAGAGGGCGAGTAGGAGACTGGGCAGTGCAGATGGCAGTTGTGAAGATACTACGAGGACGTAGGAGAAATGGGACAAGTACAGAAGAGTTGAGACGAGACCGACGGAGACGAAGAGGAGCGGGCGGCGGAATGTAGAGTGGGTGTGTTTCGTTGGTTCATGTGCACTTCTCCCGTTTCCATTCTCATTTTCATTTCCACGTGGACTAAGCGCCTCTGCCTCCTCGAGCGTCACAAACGTCCTTAGCACGCGCGGCACTCGCAACGGCAGGCTAGGAACAGCAAATAACACAAGCACAAGCACAACTCCGAACGGGACAAGCGCAGCCCAAGCTGAACGCACACATGCCTCGTGGAAATCAAGTGGCTGGCTGTCGGATCCACATAAGCGCCACAACATGTTTACTCGCTACAACAAGAGATTGAATGAGCAGCCAGGGGTGAACGAGAATGAAGAAGTGCAGGGCCACGAACTCCCGCACAGCCACGCTTTCCCCGGTGCCACTCAAATTTATTTATGTACTCCTATTATTATAATTAGCCGCCGGAGGCGTTGATCTCGAGTGCGCAATGTCTCTCAATATCCGGAAAGATGCACCTGAGTTCTGCCGCGATCTATGCAGCCTGAAATGAAAGCAATTTCTTTTGTGAGCAAGGATATTACCTTCCGCGATACGATGGCGACACGTCCTACAAATAAATACATGGACTTGACTTCAGATCCCTGACTCAGGTCTCCAGCAATGTCCACTGTTTCAACATCTGACACACTTCGATCAGCGCCTGATTTCTATACCAGCTGTCCACCGGCATTCAATGAATTGATGGATATAGCTTTTTCCTCGACTGCAGTCTTACGCAATAATAACTCCTTAAACAAGCATATACATTCATATCACTCGTAATCTATCCCAAACGACAGGGTGCTTGGAAGCTTTAGAGTCAATGTTTCGCCATTATGCCCTTCCCGGAGTCGAGGTTTAGCATTTAAAACCAAATACACGCGTGTTTCAAAGTAGATCTCAATGAAGACCCCAAGTACTTTAATGATTCTCATCTACTGATTTTTGTCCTTCGCATCATCGCGAAAACCCGGAAGTGATATATCACCCACTCAGGCTTTCGTGTTATAGATGGTATAAATACTTACCCGGAGTGCGATGACTCCTGAAGAACGTCTTATCCTCTCCTCAAAAACCTCGGAACTGTTTTGCTCTCTAAGTTATCTGGCTACACAACCTTTCTTTTGTTACGTCGTCTTGCCTATGTGCTATCTCCATTTACCCAATGCTCTCATAACATGTTTTTCTCAGGCAGGTTCATCGGAACCTTACCATCTTCACACTACTCGTCATGTACGGCGAGCCTTTCCATTAAATTGCAAACCCGCTAATCCACCTCTCAAGCTGTCGCGGAATTGCTTAACATCCAACAAAATCCTCTTGGTTACTTCGATCGCAGCTCTTCTTCTCGTGAGAATGGGCATAGCAGCCAACATAGCAATCAGCGGCATCTACGCCAAGAGGCTCTTTGGTGGTCTGCTTAATGGCGACTTGATCAATGAGGTAAACGTAACGGCGGTTGTTCCTCAAGACTTCCATTGTGGGCTGAACAGTTCCTGGTATGTCGACTCCAACACACCTTCCACTAACATCTGCAAAACGACATCCGAAAGAGAATTATATTTTATGCTACTTTTTTCAGCTGCTGATAAATGAATATATCCTTGTCTGGAGAGCATGGGTTTATACCCAGACCCAGGATAAAGATGGACGATGCTGCTTCCTCTCTTTCTCTTGGCTGGAATATTCGCTACGACCATGATTAATTTCCAAAGCCATGAAATCTTCTACTTAATCAAAGCCAACGAACAACATTGGGATCCTTGATCGTCGATGCCAATCCATCGTTGTACATTAGAACACATAAATGGCGGTGACACAATCGACCATGTTTCTATCGTTAGTAACTAATGCACTAGCCACAATCTAAGTTCTGGTAAGTATGAGCAGTATAATTGAAAGACAAGCATCATGACAACACATCTCCGATTTTTAGGATGCACCGTCTTTATCTCAGTGACTCGTCATGGACTGTAAAAATACATCCTCAGTAACTCAGGCTATGCTCATGCTTATCCAGTCTGGAATCTTCTTTTGCGCCCTACAGGTACAAAATATTCCTTAGTGAGTCTCGGATCAAATCCATCATCACTGTCATCAACGGAGTTGCATCTGGAGCCCTTTCAGATCAACAGTAGGTTGTTTAAGATCCAACCTCCCGATAATCACGACATTTTGACAGGGAATATACCTCTCGTTGTCGTCCTCATCAGTGAAAATAAATCTGTGGTCGAAACACTCGGATTTAGCATAGTATCTGCATTAAGGGAGCGTGCAGGACCTGGCGCTTAGGAATGTTGAAGTAGCTGCTAGAGACGATGAAATTCAAGAGATCATACGCGAGACCATAGAACATTTGTCACAGGCTAGTTTATGTCCATGGCCTCTCTTCTCGTTAGTTAGAACCCGATGGTCAGTTGGTAGATTGGAAAAAAAAGTAACTGTGACTTAAGAGGTTAATGTAAATCGAAGATCTAAGGAGCTGTTGAGAGAGAAATTCCTAAAACATGACGCTATACTAAGGAAATGTAGAGTAATCTCATGTAGCATGTCGAAGCAGAATCAAACTCGTTTCTCGATAATTGACTGATGCATCTGTTACAATACAAACTTACTATGGAAAGAGGATCGTCAGGGCACAAATATGATACAAAAAATGCAGTGTCCAGTCCAGAATAAAATTGCTATTCGTCGATTGCCAATCGTCCTCTGTTCGCGTTCCTCGTCGTCAAAGATAAAACCCATCATCTTCTTCTCTCAGACTGATTAGCGCATCATCTCCAAAGATATAGTGCCTGGAGACATAATAAAGAGATTGCATGTCATCCTCCCCAAGTCGAATCTTTCGATTTGGTTTGAATCCCTGCCAAGTATACAAAAATCGCGCGACAGTAGCGCCTATCAACAGGTAACCAATAGTTGGATACAAGCACCAGAGGACAATGAGAGACGCTATGAATGTGCTGACAAGCTCTTTGGAGATTTCAGTCAAGAAAGCGAAGCGGTGTATTCCTTGTGGAGAAGCGAAGAGACCGAGGCCAAAAAGGATTGTTTCAAGGTGATTGGGAAAAACGAGAATAGTAGCGCCTGCAATAACGCACCAAGGTAAAAATACAAGAGCGCGAAGAGCACAGAGGAAAAGAGAACCGGAGGAAAGCTGTTCGAAGGAGATGAGGGATTCGGTTGCACATAAGTCTAGAGCGGGAGACTGCTGAGCGAAGGGAAGAAGAGTTAGGAGCTCTTTGGCAGTTTCAGCAGAACCTTGGTTCAATTTGCCGTTTTCCGGCTTGAGATTGGAGGTAAGCTGGCACGAGAGGACAATATCAAGTTCGACATTGTGGAAGTGAGAATAGACAAATATACCTTTCCTTCAGAGAGTGCCGCTTCTCTAGGGATCGTCTTCACCTCAAAAGTCGTCTTCCCTGTCCCTTGAGATAAGACTTCGGCGTTGCCCAAGGCATTGGTAAGATCGACGTTAGATGTAGCGGAAAGAGAGTGAACGTAAGTAGGCTGTGTTTTAGGTCATGTCAGCTTCCGTCCACACGATATAACGAGATGAACAACGGATGCGGCGTCTGCTTGGAGCGGTTTTTGTCCAGCGACGAATATGCTCTGAAAAGGTACATATGGTTGTTAGTTATATATGTCAGATAACCGAGAGAGGCATACTCGGGCCCGAGGACGAGTAACGTGTCTCTTTACCGCATCGGATGCAGGGAACTGCGCGTCGCTGATGGCCGAGGGTCGTTCCACAATGGACAGAGACGTCAATGCACTTTGGATAGTTGTGTCTTCCATTGGCTGTCATCAAGTATCATTGAACTTGAATTTTCCTTGAACCTATAAGAATAAGCCGCAGTAACTCACCTTCGTGTAATCGTGATTAAGTGACTTGAATAAAGCATCTTCATCTCCTTCATTCGGTATCACCGTGTGCTCTTTCTTCACATCGTCACAAGATATGTGAGATTTTCCGATTAAACGCTGCTCAATTCCGTGAAACAAAATCACGTCCTCGTCAACAGGCGTGGTGAGGGTCGAGCCAAAGGGCGACTCGTCTGTGCGGTCTGAGTCAACACGTTCCATCAACGCGTTTTTAGTCGTAGTTACGCGTTTGAAAGTAAACTTGTGCTTCCTACAGCCGGCAAGACGAGATACGATTCGTCACAAATACACTTAAAGTTTGATTATGTCGGAGATTTATATGTGTCGGCGTTAGCCGGCTTGCGGAATTGTATTAAGTATATTGTAATATTGTGCAAGAGGCAACTGCTGGCGCCGAGGGTCTGAGTACATGTGTCGTTACGAAGTTTTCAGATATCGAACTCTCCAGCCGAGAGACCCAGATTTCAGATCAGACGATATGACGATGACAATATAATTCATAAGTAATAGTGAAATGATGGATGTATGAATAACAATTATGTTACATCCTTCATACATCCTTTACTCTTTGAAGCAGCTCATATATGACTCTTGCAATATCTGCATTTGACCAAGACTCAGTCGGTGAACAAACAACTGAGGTGTTACCATTTCCGTTTCCGACCTGTATCCCTGTAACCACCTAGGGCACCTCGAATTACGCTTAGTCATAGGCCTCCAAGCTTCAAGCTTCAAGGCCCATTATTTTGACAGAGAGTAATGGGCCTCAGAGGTGCCACTTCCTGGCGTCCAATCTAATAATAGACCGCTAAAGTCGAACTTAGAAGTTCCAGGTGCAAAATGCTCAGCCTACATTATAATAACTATCATTCTGCTGCATGATCTAAACCAATCCGGTTCCATCATTGGGTTTAGGAGTACCATTGCCAAGTGCCAGAGGTCTTCAAGCATCTGCAGAAATAATAGGCCTCGAAGGCCTCAGTCCTCATACGATACCGGAATTCGATGCCAAAGCTTTCCTCAGCGTAAATTCGAGTTCCGAGGGTAAGGAGAATTTTCGGAGGCCTCTGCGTGGAAAGCGTATACACACACATCACCGTAGCATTCATGAAGTGCGGAGCTTTGGGCCGTTCTCGACTCAGTGCCATGGATATGGCGGATGCTGGGCCGGAAACAGTAGGGTCTGGGGTTTCGCGTTTTAGTTTTTTTTCCGTGCATCAGCATGGATGGGTCAATTTTATTAGGCAACGGCCTTGCACTCTTCAGTCAGTATCCTCAGTACAGGTGAGCGTGGAATCGCTTATATTCAGTTTTTTATTCAGTCTTACGTCCTCTCAGAGTAGTGATAGCTTCAGTTGGTATTTACGATCAGTTTTCAGTGCGTCACTACTCGAGGATGTAAGGATTCTTTGTACTCAGGCGATGAGCGGTACTCATCGATCAGCAGATTAGTATATATTCATCTTACAGTGAATTTTCGTTAGCAGCTCTGTTTTTAACAATAAGCTGTTTTTGTCATATTCATACGAGCGATCGCTCGATTAACAGTTTTTCTTCTCGTCATGACTCGTTCCGTTCAGTAGTACTTATCCTGCGCAGCCACCCACCTCTCCACTGGTACGATTTTTATACTTACATTTTGAATTCTTTTCATCTATAGAGAACTTAGTCCTAGCTCAACGCTTCAGCAAGAAATAAACAAAAAGGGATGCCTAGGTAGCTGGAATTCGCTATCCAGCACAGATACCATTCTTACAACTGAGAAGTCACGCGATGCAAGAGGGTCTTATTTCCTTCTGCAGCACGTGCACCCGGTGCATACCGCAATTCCCTCCAATAATCTGGTTGCGATGAACGATTGGATATGATATAGCTGTCACACTAGGCTTAACTAAACATGTTCTTTATCCCTTCAGCTTCAACAAATGCCTTGCATTCCTTCCTACTCCTCTCTCTATCTATCATCAACAAGAAAACGGTACTTAGGACGCCCCTGAAATCCTCGTCAGTGTATACAATGTATACGTAGAAGAGAACATACAGCCCAAATAAGAACGCGAATGGCATATTATCATTATTGCCTGAAGCACTAATGATTGCGCTTGATACGAATGGGCCTATGAACGCCGAGGTTTTACCGGCCTGTAAGTGTGATTGGTAATTCTAATTCTAGTGTCTGAATATTACCTACCACCGAAAAGAGCGCAAAGAACAAGAACCTTCAAAAACATATAAAATTCATTTATCGGTGTGTATACCGATAAGGCCCCATATTGTCAGGATCTGCAATGTAGAGTATCATACAATGAGAAGAACAAAGAGAAAAGCAGTGAACATACGAGGATCCAGAAGACGTTGAATGAAAGCATCTAAGAGGCACCTGATCTTGTTCCCTTCAAGTAAGAAAGCTAAATGTACAAACTGCTTTAGTGGAAACCTTGTACTTCTTCTGCACCAGCCAAAATAGGCTGAAAAACCATGAGAAATCTCAGCAATCATAGGTATGTACAAGGAAGCGAACTCACTATATGCCAATGGCTTGAGCTACGAGCCCAACAATGAGAAGAAGGGTCAGTTGAAGTGTTGAATAAGCCACGACACTAGGAGTAGAAGGTCTTTAGGTATATTTTATTTTTGGCAAGACGAAATACCTATTCTGCAATGTGGCGATCACAGTGCTACGTTAAGCGTATGTGTTTCAGAGTCAATAACGTTAGAAGATTAAATCCCAAAAACACAGACACTGTCGTGTTCAACACATCTCCCCTACCAATGAAAACCATCCACCTGAATAAGCGTCGTCGTCACATAGAAAAGAAGCGACTACACACATGAGAAAGTAGAAGACAAGATAAAGAAACGTCTGCTTTAGTTTCATGCACTCCCCAAGTGCGACATAGATCTGCATGAACCCGATCGTTAAGAAGCTCGTTCCAGGTGGAAGCTCTAGACCAAGTCTACGTTGTTCAAAGAAGAACCAAGGCATGGCACACAAGACTACCCAGTGTCATTAATACTACGGGACCAAGAAAGCGAAGACGCACGCCACACTCCTCCAGAAAACGCGATGAGTACGCTAAACGCCTTAGTATTATTTTCCGTGCTTTCATCTGACTTGAGCGCTTTGAGGATTCCAACCATCACCGCTAGAATGATTACCTCTCCCACGGAGCAAACAGTAAATGAAACATTGGAGATACGGTTGCGGGAAAGAGATTCAAAGTCGACATGAGATTCCAATCTACAATGTGTGTGAGCGAGTTAAAAAGGAAGGGAGCCAGGGGAAGTCACGATTTGTTTCCAGCTTTTGCTTCGGAGAGAGATTGCTGGACTTCGGGCAGAGAGCAAGCAAGGCCTGGGAACGCAGCTGTCCAAAAAGTGAGGGAGCACTAAAGATAGAGTCGCTCAAGATCTCGTGTCGTATGAGTATGATAGAATGTTAACCTGGTATGCTATGACTTTAATGGTACATAAGTGAGAAAGATTTCATGGAATGTGCAGACAACAAGATGAAACTGAGGGGACTTACGTCCAAGGATATAAAGTACAATACCTGCGCGCCAATGTTCTGGCTGATCAACACCCAGCCATGCAAAAGAGACACCGACGGCAAACAAAGTGAAGAATATTGTTATATTGGGTCTGAAAAACCGTGGATGTAAGAAATATGGCCGTGGAGATCAGAATAAACTTGAAAGGTAAGATCACCTCCATCTTCCGTAGTCAGCCCAAGCCCCAATTGCAAGCAACAATATTGCTTGTATAGCAAAGCTGATCCCATTAGTTAATAATACAATCGAGTTTACTGCGTCCAACCTCTGATCAGCCTGCAAGGACACATTAAAAGAACGTCAAAACGTACTATCGCGCACTTTTCCAAGATAAGGAAGGACACAACCATTCTTGTTACAGGAGACCGCAAACGGTTCTTGTGTTGGGTCATAGCCAGCTAGGAAGAGCAAATTTTGGAACTGTGAGGGTCCAAAGTTGAATCCAGAGAGGCCGTTATTGCCAACGTAGTAAAGATAGTAAGACCAGAGCTCTCTGTTCGTTGTGGTCTGTTCTGAAGATGAAGTTGAAGGCGCTATATTGTCGTGGCTGAGCGGGAGGTCTTGTTTACGACTAGCAGGGAGCTTAGAAACTATTGTCTTCTTGCACATGTTGGGCGGCGGAACACAGACACAATGTTATTCCATGAACGAGCACTATGAAAGTAAAGGTGGGAATATCCGCATTGCTAAATTCAAGTTTAGATAGTTATTCCCACGATACTGCATAAATATGTAAGCATGACCTTACAGCATCTTGTTGAGGATTTTTGACACGCTGGATCGAATGAAAAATGTACTAAGTAATGAATGTAAGCTGCAGTGTAATTATTCGGTGAAAGATAATGTTAGAACATACCTCAGTTCACGCGTGCCAATTGCGATAACGAACTGAGGTATGACCAGCCAAGAAAATCATATAAATAAAGGCAGCGCAGCTACGAACACGCGGCAACTTATCTGCACTCGCATGGAGTCGTATTCACTCCTTGATACATCTACATAAGCTGACATGTACAGTGTGCTATAGCTGAACAGGTATCTGCAGTTATTCTGCCTTTTGGCTGTACTGTTATGTTGGGCACATTTGCAGCATTATTATTATTATTATTATTATTATTATTATTATTATTATTTGAATGGTTAAGAGAACCTGCACCCTTGGCAAGGCTTTCTCACCCGCTGAGCTGCTCTCCTGGGTTTAAAACCAGGTTCTACTTCTTACATAGACAGCCTTGTTTATTCTCCGTGAGGAAATGCCTTTATGCATGTGTGTGGAGCTAAAGGCCAGGGGACACCACTTCATCCAACCCCGTTTCTCTGGTCAGGTCCACTACTCACTAAAACTCTGCCTTTATCCATTTCTTTCAGACCCCTCAGATCTATTATTCCTGTGCCATCCCAGGTTTCCACCACTACATATCAAGGGATGGTGTTTTTGTCTAACCTACTATCTGCTAACTTTATGTCCAGCTTAGCTCTGTTTTAGATAGTCTTATGCCATCTATTTATTATTTCTAGTATTGAATGTGGCTTGTAATTATTGTGCATCACTCTGTCACATCTTAGCAACCATATAAGATAGGATGCCTCCAATGTTAATATCTTTTGTAGCCAAGTTAGTCCAAGTGAGAGCTTGCCCTTTTTGTCCTTCACTTTTATCATTGAGCTGCCAGCACATCTGGTAGACTCTTTTTTGACATTGGATTTCCTGTTTTGTTTCTCCAGACATCATCCACTTTTTTCCATATGATTTCCTGTTCTACACAGGAGCATTCAGATATAATATGATTTAAGGACTCCTCCTTGCCATCATGGCTCCACATGCTTTGAGATTTAAATTCAGGCTTCATTGTTTGCTTATCCCAGTAGGAGCCAACTTTGTATGCATTATGAACACACATCCACAAGAAAACCCTCATTGTTCTTGATAGGTCCTTATCCCATAAGCATAACCATATCTGCTTCTTGTTTGGCATTTTCTCATTTACTTTTGTCACAGCTTTTTTTATATCTTAAATCATTTTTGTTGTCCTTGGTCTTTGCAGAGTTAGTGTGTTTTGTTTAATGGTCTTGTAAGCTGCTACCTGAGTTAATTTTGATAGTTTTGCCTCAGTCAGATAAAGCTCTATAGGGATGGGTGTGTCAGGAAACCACTCTTTTAGAGGTTCCTTACCCCATGTTTTCTTTTAATTTCCATGCCTTTTCATCCTAATTCATCTGCTTTCTGCCACCTTCATTAAACTTCTCACTGGCTGGACTGTGGAAATGAACTTCTTTATTAGTCTTAGGGCCTTTGTCAGACTCTGGGAAATGAATCACTTTTGACAAGGGCTCCTTCAGAGCCTTTGTCAAAAGTGATCTAATTTACATGGCTCCATGACTCTAGTGACTATGTGGCTTATGACTCATGACTCATGACATCAGTTACATTAATCACACTGCATCATATCAGTGTGACAATGTCACACAGTGATGTCATGGTGTGACAGTCACATGACTTGACTTGAAAATATTAAGGCCTTCTTTTGTCAGCCTTGCATTGAAAACTTTGTTGATGTATTTTCTTTGATAATATTCAATATTTGTATTTTTTCTATTATTAGACTATTTTGCCTTCAGATCTCACTTAGTGGGGAGTGTCCCTGTCCCTCACCCAGTTAAATTTTCAATCTCTATGCAGTCCTTATATTTGTAGTCATCTAAATTTATGTGAGCATTGCACTTTATTTTTTTTTTTAGCATTTCAGCATTACTTACTCTGAACACTCTATGCTTACTTTTGAGACATTTTGCTGCTTTTCTCTGGTTCATTCTCCTGATTTTGTAGTTAGCTGCAATGCAGTACTATAAAGGCATTTTTCTCAATATATTCCTATGAAATGCTAGATCATCAGGCTTTACATTAAATTTATTTGCAATTTTAAAGAGATTTGTTATATTTGAGCTTACATTCCTCTTTGTTAATACTTTAGTCTTCCATAATTGCAGAAAGAGTGACATTTTAACCCTATTGTCAACATTTTCCTTAGATTTAAAAGTATTTTCTACTATAAGGACATCAGCTACAAAAGCCTATAATGATTGGCTTTCATTAAAATTCAGGTATAACTTTAGCTATATTACATTAATAGCTTTATTCTTCATTCTAATATCAACTAGTGCCCTGCCTCCTTTATTAATTGGTTTATACATAGTTCTTTCATTTACTAGTGAGCTTTTTCCAGCCTACATGAATTTTACTGCTTTTTTTGCTAATAACTTCTTTATTTGAGGTAATATTCTTGAGACCTGTGCTAGGTACTAGAACATGCCTGCAATCACCATTTAAATAATATATCTTCTGCTCTCTATGATCAGTTTATTTTTCTTCCAATTTGCAAGGCACTTATCAACTTTTTTTAAATCATTTGACTATAAAGCTATAAGAGTAACCTCTGAAGGCTGTAGCTTAGTCATATAGCTAGTAGAGGAAAATCCAAAGGTGTATTAATAAAGGTAAGATAGATATAAATAATAAAGTGCTAACTTAGCAGAGAAAAATCCAAAGAGAATAAGTTTAAGGATTCACTCTGCTTATTGATAAAAAATATTAAAGGTTGAGTCATACTGATGTTATACCATGTAACTGATGTGACTGATGTCATGGTCACAGTCATGTCACAGTAATTCATTTTTCAGAATCTAGCAAAGGCTCTTAACTAATAAAGAAGTTTGTTTTCATAATTTAGCTAGTAAGAAGTTTAATGAAAGTGCTTAATAATGAGTGAATTAGAGTGAAAAGGTCTGAAAATTAGAAGGAAACATGGGATAAGAGATCTCTAAATGAGTGATTTCTGATAGCCTCATTTAGGTTTTTTCTTGCTGGAGATTTATTTTAGGCACTTTTGACTATGTTAAAATTACTCATTATAGCATTAACTTTTTTTCTTAGAGTATTTTCAAATAATCTATTTAATGTGAGCCAGAATTCTTTATATTTTTTTTTATTACTCTTAGTGATATTAAGTGCATATATTGCTAGGAAGTTAATTACCTCATTCTTGTGCCAGTTTATTATTACAAATATAGCCAGCCCTTTCTAAAATCATCACTTCTATTTTTAATTAATAAACTTTTAGTAAGTTTTTATTTAGTACTATTGTTACTTCTCCTTTTTTGGATGGGTTTTCAGGATCTGAAGAGTAAAATACTTTCAGTCTTCTATTAAACAATTTTTCCACCTTTTCTTTTTTTTCATCTAAAAAGTAAGTTTCCTATACTGAAAATATGCCAATTTTTTATTCCTCATTAGTTAATTTATGTGATTTCATTTATTTTCAGATTTAGTCTTTCTAAATGCTCTAAAGCCTCTTATGTTAAAGAAGCCTATATATAGGGCTGCTTTGGTGTGTTTTTATGATGATCTATTTTTGGTATATGTGACTATTGAGTCTTTCAAATTTTATTCATTCTTATTTATAGAAAGACTCATTTGCAAAACAATATCCTCTCTAAAGGCTTTAAAAATGTCTTTACACTAAGATAATATAGTTAGCTACTTAGTAAGTCTTTTCAATCAGACTAAATACACCTTTGACACACTAAAGCTTGTTATTATTGAATAATGGCTTAAGCCTCTATATTTCTAAAAAACTAAAAGAGTCTGCCACCACTCCAGCCCTAAGCATTAGAAATGAAAAGTATGAAGGTGGATTCTTACAAATATTAGTTTTCAGTTCAGAATTCCACAGACACTGTCACCTATATATAATATAAATAATATTTGGAAGAACCCAGATAAAGAAGGAGAAATTCACAGAATCAATATTTAAAAGATCAGGTTCTGGCAGCTTTGTAAGACTAGCTACCTTTAACTCTTTGCTTAAGCAAGGCTGCAGCATAGTACCTTTCTCTACTTTTTATAAACTGCTATTGTTTTACCTTTTAGCATAGTTTCACAATCTACTTGTACTACTTGTAACTAGTATATTTTAGTTGTTCCACCTTTTTTGTATTTATTACATCTGTTACTAGCAAAATTCACTTACTTGACATAATAGCACTTTGTTAATAAATTGTCATTATTTAATATATCTTCTTGTGTGGATGCCTTTTTATATCTTAATAATGTTAGATAGTGTATGTGTATTAAACACTATATTTAAAATAGTAAAAGGTTGAGTATTTAGTGTTGCTCAAGTAAGTCACTAGATCAATAGAAATCCTAATGGCTTGTTGGCAAAGTTGATGAATAGAAGATGTAAAATGGTGAGACTTATACTTGGTCTCTATAAGCATAATTAAGAATTAAAGCATAAAAACATAATTATTAGCTATAACTATAAGTTGTGGGCAAAGAGTATTGAGAAGAATAAAGGTTAAGCAAAATGAAGAAGCATTGTGTAGATTGTTGCAAAGCATAATAAGTGATAACTTTAGCTTAGTTTAATGCTACATTGAGCTCTGAAGTCCATAAATGACTATTTTGTTACTTTTTTATTATTTTTCTATTTTATACTAATTACTTATACACTGTATTATTATATTACAAATTTATTTGCAAATGCTACTATATATTAGTGCTCTACTATTATATTTGATAACCATTCAAATTACTAGTTCATTATTTTCAAAATTTTTAGTTATTAAATTCCAAAGCTAATAGTATCTGCTTAGCATCCTTTTAAAAATATAGTTTTATGCCTTTTTGACTTCTTCCAATTATTTTTCTTTTCCCTTTAATCTATATATCCCTTGCCATTCCATTGATTGCTTTTGCTTTGAGCTGCTGCACATAGCAAAGTGTGTTACTGACCTGCTGATGTTATTCTCATTTTTTTTTAGTTTAGTTTATAGAAACAAAGTTTTTCTTTCTTAAGTTAGTCATTGTTTTATAGTATTAAAAGTTTCTTGCTTTTAATAGATTACATGCTATAAAGGGTAGTCCAAAAAAGTGGCACTAAAGACTTTATGCCTGTTATGATATTTTGCTTTTTATTTCTTTATCTTTTATATTTAGATTAGCTCAGCACCAATTATTACTCTTTAGTTTTCTTTTTCTGCACTAGCTTTAAGCTTATAAATGCTTTTAGTCACTTGGATTTTTGCAGTTTCTAATTGACTAAGTGCATCAAGATTAGATGTAATTACTTGTATCTCTGTTTCTTTTTTGTAACTCATCTTCTTCTCTTTTTTCCTTAAAACTCTAATTTCCAGCATTAAACCTTTGTTACCATGTAAGTCTCCCTTTTTGGCAAGATCTAATTAATAGATTTTTACTCAATAAAATGAGCTCCTGAATCAGTAGGACTTAATACTTTCTAAGTTTATCTATTAAGTCCTACTAACTTAGAGGCTTACTCTATTGAGCAGAAACCTACTAGTTGGCTCTTACTAAAGAGAAGAATTTATATGAAAATTAGAAGTTAGTGTAGAGATTAGGCACTAGGGGGAGTGTAAGAAATAAAGGAAATAAGCAAACTGCAGAAGAAAAAGGGAGTAAGAAAAAAGAAAAAAAAAAGTTAGAAAATCAAAGAAGGAGTACAGTAGGTAAAACAAAAATAAGTAAGTGAAAAAATACAGTCAAGATAAAGATGCAAAGTCAAGATGGATAAGATAGGAAGAAATAGACTAAGAGTAGAATAAGAGGAAGAGAGGTTAATAAAATAATAAAGTAAGACTAAAGGAAAAAAACCAGAAAGATTGGAACATTAGAGCTGAGTTGAGTCAAGAGAAAAGAGAAATGGAGAGAAAAGAGAACTAGGAGAAATAAAGATAAAGATAAATGCAATAAATAAGACAAAGCAAAGACAAAAAAAGAGCTTAAAAAAAAAGAAGAAATTAATTTAGAAAAGAGACAGAATAAGATTGATAAAAATAGAAATATGGAGGAGACTAAAAGTGAATAGAAAAATTAAAAAAGTGTAAGCAATATCAAGATTACTATAATGTTTATAGAGCTACTTTTTCAGTATTTACAAAATAGTTTAGACTTTGAAAGTGATCATGCATTGGAGGAGATTAAGTCTTGGCATAATTAAGTGACAGAATAATTATACAGAAGTTGGGAGCTATGGAGCAACTATATAGAGCAGCATTTGCATAGTGTCAGAAGTAATCTAGTCATATTGAGGAAGTTAAGCTTTGTCAAATTATTAAGGAGTGGCAACTTTGGGAAAGCTTGGTAATCTTAGTCATTGAATTAGTGATAGTTAAGTATTAAAAAAGAAGGGGGGTAGGGATTGGTGTAATTATACTTAGAAAAGTGTAATATAGTCATAATATTATTCTTCTCCTTTTTTATAGCTTGGTTATGCATATAAATAGATCTTTTTGTTCTTTATCTAATTGCTTTATCAATTTTACTCCTTTTATTACTTCTTCATTTAATAATATTTTTCTTTTTTTTTCAGCTTGAAAAAATCCACTTCTAAATGTTTCATTTGTATCTTAAAGCCTAGCCAAAAAGATGAACTAGAATCACTTGGTTTTTTTTCTGCATTATTATTAATCTTTTTTGCTTAAGTCTTATAAAATCTCCCTTTTCATTTATAATTTATTTCTTGTCACTACCTTCTCTCTTTTGCCTTATTTTTTCTATAACTATCTCTCTCTAAGCCCTACATTATTACTAATGCTGCTAAACTATTAGGCAATGAGCTTTCTTATTTCTCTGATTCTCTCATTATTTTTTACAACATCTATTTCTAGCAGATATATATCATTAACATGGAAGTTAGTTTAATTTGTAACTATTAGAAATTTTATAGCAAGTTATTAGCCATTCATCACTATTTACATAGTTAAGATTGTCTAGTCTTACTAAGCTAATTATGAAGATATTTTAGTGGCAGACAACTTGTCATTTGGATAATGCAACTCTTTATCTTACTCTTAATAATTTTTTTGCTTTTTTATTAGTATTTTCTTTTCAACTGTTAAATTTTATCTTTAGCTCTTATAAAAATTTTGTTTTTGCCACCTGTTAAAATTTATTATCTTTTTATATTGAGTAAAGGTAAATAATATAAAAAGAAATAAGAAAAACTTAGTAAATTTTAATAAAGTATTGTAGTCAAACTTTGATGCATTATTAATACTTAGTAGTTTATTATAGTGCTTAGTATCTTATAAGTATAGTAATTGTAAGTAATATAAAATTTCAAGAAAGGAAAACTAATATCTATAAATATAATAAATAGATTTGCTAGAGGAATTTAGAACTTAACATGTCAATATTAATTTTCCTTCTTTTTTAGCAGTGATAAATTTTGTTTATTTAATAAATCCATATTTTCTAATTCTTATAAGCTTGTGGTATCAATATTTAGCATTTTTATCAGAATTTTTATGTGTTTTCATGCTAAGTAAGGTAATAATCAAAATGCTACAACTGGCTAATGCAGTATTGATCTGTCCAACTTATAAAGAATATAAGCACCACCTCTATTTTTTAAAATTACCATTAGCAGGTCTAAATATTAAGGTCATATTTTTTTGTTGGAATTTTGCATCAGCACAAGGTTGTTATATTGGAAGTTGTTTATCTTTTGTCTTGCATTCAACACCATCTTATATAATTATGCTAAATTATTGCTTTTTCTTTGTAAATTAATTACTGTTTTAATAATTAAATTAATAATCAAAAGTAACAAATTTAGTGCTGGCTAAAAATATATTGCTTCTACAATATCCACTAGTAGTAAAGAGTGTGTGCCAATAACTATATAGTAAGATGAATAACCCATTTACTTCTATATAATAATTTTTTTCAATTAAAATACCAAGTAAGCAGCCTTTATTTTGTTTTATCTTTATCAATTACTTTAAATAGCACTTGTTAAATGTTAAAATGCAACCTTTCTACTATTCCATTTGCTAATTTATTATAATGCAAAATTCATATATATTATATATTATATTTTTGCATTAAGTATATTATTGCCTTAATAAAAGGTGCTCTATTATTGGTTACTATCTCTTTCAGCACTCTCCAATAATAAATAACATTTTCAAACAGCTACTTAGCTATTACTTTTATATTTTCCTTTGCTAACATTTAAAACTCTGACTAATGCATTAGTAAATATCTGCTTTATGTAATATATTTATAGCATCCTAATTTAAGCATATACATTATATTTACATATATTTTACTAAACAACAGCACTGATATTGCTATTATTAGTGAGATAAAAATATATTACATTTGGTGTACTTAACATAAATGATACATTTCAATATATTATAAGATATTCAGTCAAGTATGCAGTCACCAAAATTATTTCAAGAGGAAAGCACATGTTGCAAAGTAATCTTAATGTTTTAATTTATTATACATTGATTGTAAAATGTAAATTCAAACATTACATTTAATTACTAATTTATAGGTGCTTAACTGATGATGTAACTATAATTTACCATTATTGAAGAAAAACTGAGTTCTGTACTAAATAAATGAGGTATATTGCTTATTACTAAAATTTAGAGGTTATAATAAAGTATTGATTCATTAGCAAATATATTTTAGATTTTGATTCTTCATCACAGCTGCATTGCTGCACTACATTATAGATTAGCATGTTGCTATTTTTTCATAATAGTTAAGACTCTTTAATTTATTATATTAGTTTAGATGATTTAATATTTTCTTATATATGAATGCTAATTTTCTCAGTGTAAAATGTACTTGTAATAATATAAGGTTCAGGCTTGTAATGTTGAATTGAGTATAAATACATTATTATAGTTCTTTTTTATTGCAAAATAAGAATAAAAATCTATATAATATAAATAAACTTATGCATATAATTGATTTAATCTTTAAAATCATTATTGTCTTCTTTATTAAATTCATCCTTCAGTTATTAAAGTCTTTGCAAAAAGCTATTAGATTTATGAAATGTACTTTTAACATATATTAATTGAAATTGAAATATCAAAATTATTGCTCAAGCATATTGCAATATTCTCTTATTATAGTGTATTTTGCCTTTTTACAAAAATGGCAAAAACCTATTTATAATGTTACTAGGCTCATAGATATCATCATTTTGATTTTTAATATGGCATCTAATACTATCATGCTAATTGCGATATACAAGTCCTCCTTTTTAATAGAACCATTACTAGACAAAGTCAGTGTCACAGCCTTTAATAATACAATTGCTGCAATATTAGCAACTTTAATGTTTATATCTATATCTATTTTTTTCAATACTTACTTTTTTGCTTCTTTTTTTACATTATACAGATCCTTAGAATAGTGGTTGGATAATATAATCTTGAGTTGCCTTGCTATTTTAAATTATAGCAACAGTGGTATACTCTGCTAAAAAAGTCTGCATTCTTCATTTTTGAAAATCTGACTATTTTGGAGTAATTATTTAGATATCCTTTATAAATCTCTAGAATAAGTTAAAAATGTGCCTAATATATAGATCCTGTTATTAAATGCTTCATAGGTTAGTTTCTGGATTTTACTAATTATATACCTTGTAAATTCCTTAGCTTTTAAATCTAATCTTATTATCACATTTTTCTATTTCTTATAAGTATGTGATTGAATATTTCCTTCTTCAGCTATTGCTAGAAATAAATCAAACTTATTTAGACTCATCCATATTTTAGCAGTTTCATAAGACATATAGTAAGCTACATGTTTTTTCATTTGTCAGTCTTCTGTAATGTCATAGTTGCATAATAAATACTTGAGTTTTGAAAAGTATTAAGTTAATTCTTGTAATTTAGTTTTATCTCACTTTGGTTCTGAAAAATAGTTCTTAAGTGAAATTTAGTTAATAGCCAAAAGTTCCATTATTGTGGACTGTGGCATAGTAATCAGTTAAGATGGTGCAATTCAAGATGGTAATATCAGTAGTTTAGAGCTAAGTTTGCTAGATATAAGCAATTTTAGGCTTGTTAAAAATAGTGTAGGGCTTGAAATTCAATTCTTAGAATTAATAATAGTTTATTTAGTATTAATAGCATTATTTATATTATGACTCCACCACACTCTCCTAGGCATAACCACATCAATCTCCACCTTCTTTTTTTTTAAATATTTAACCATCAATGATTCAATTACTAAACTTTTCCAAAGTCACTACTCCTCAATAATCAAACAATGCTCAGTATCTCTAATGGGGCTAAATTACTTTCAATACTGTGCAAATACCACTCTGCATAATTGCTTTGCAACTCCTAACTTCCATGTAATTATTTTTCTTGCTTAATTACACTAAGGCCCAATCTTCTCTAATGCACAATCACTCTCAAAGTCTAAAATATCTTATAAGTATTTAGGAAGTAGCTTTGTAGTTAGTACAGTAATCTTGATATTGGCCCACACTTTTCTAGTCTTTTCTATTTGCTTTTAGTCTTCTCTATATCTCTATTTCTATTAATTTTATTCCACTTCTTTTGTGAATTAATTTTTTTTCTCTCTTTAATTCTTTTTTTTATCTCTGCCTCATCTTGTTTATTGCATTCATCCTTGCAACTCTTTTTCCTGTTTTTCTTTTTCTTCAACTTAACTCAGGACTTCTCAATCTTTTCAATTTTTTTTCCTAATTTTACTTTATTATTTCATTGACTTCTCCTTCTTCTATCCTACTTTTAGTCCATTTTTTTCATTTCATCCTCCTTTCTTTCTCTAATCCAATCTTCTTTCTATTTCTTACTTAATGTCTTTATTTTACCTACTATATTTTTTTTCTAATTTTCTAGCACTCTTTCTCTTCTTTTCATACTCTTTATCTTCTTTACAGTTCTATTATCTTTTTTTATTTCTCACACTCTTCTTAGTGCTTAATTCTAGTGCTAATTCCAGACTTCTATATAAATCTTCCTTTTTAGCAAAAAACAACTAGTAGGTTTCTGCTCAATAGAGTGAGCTCTTAAATTAGTAAGACCTGACAATTTATTTCTCTAGTGAGTGTGTCAGCTATTTTCTATGCAAGAATTCTTTGATAAAACAATTTGAGTAAATGTAGTGAGTTAAACTGAATATGTCTTGAAATTTATAATAGTATTAAGTGGTTTGATAAATAATTTTCTATTAAAGAAGTTGTTATAAATGTGGCTACTAATTGATTTTGTAGATAAAGTCTTAACTAGTTTCTTGTCTCTAATAATATTCTATTTTAAAAAGCCCCTTGTAGTGGGCTCTAAATTGATGAAGTAATATGCCTATAATATATATAAGCCTATTTAAAGAGATTGTTAAATGAAAATTGATAAAAAAAAGAAGACTCAGTAAAACTCTTAAATTACTATATAATTGCTACAAAATATTAAGCATAGAGACTCTAGCAAAGCACTTTAGAGCTACTATAATTAGTATAATAAGTAGTTAGATGCTATAACTTGAGAAAAGTCTGGACAAGTTTCTAATAAACTTTCTTAATTTAATATAATAATATTAGTAATAATGATAGATAGTAGTAGTGGTGCAGTCATTGGCACTGGAGACAAAGGGTGGGCTTAGCATGCATGAATGCCTTTTTATATCTCAGTGATGTTAAATAATGCATGTATATTGAATGCTATTTTAAAGATGGTGGGAAATTAAATATCTAATGATGTTCAAATAAGTTATTAGGTTAGTGAAGATTCTAATGGCTTATTAGTAAAGTCAATGAATAGAAGATGCAAGATAGTGAGATTTATACTTGGTCTCCATAAGCATAATCAAGAATTAAAGCATAAAAATATAATTGTTGCTTATAACTATGAGCTATGAGCAGAGAGTATTGAAAAGAATAGAAATCAAGTAAAATGAGGAAACATTATGTAAATTGTTGTGAAGTATAATAATATGTCAGTCTCAAACTGTAAAATATAGCAAAGCTATCAATTATCAAAAAGTCTAAATAAACATAGACTTCTATTGAAAATTGTAAGCAGTTCTGCTGAAAATTGTAAGCAAATGATATAGCTAAAACCACCTTAAAATTCCCTCTCTAACTCAGGTTAAATCAGCCTTATTGGTGGCCTAGATGCTGAAAAATTAGCTTATTAGTATTTTGATCCAATGCACACCCAATTCTATCATATGACTATAATTATATGACCTTGCTCAGATTCTAGAGATCAGGTGATTTATTTTATATAAATATTGAGCATTCTCAACAGAGCTGTTGGTTAGTGCACTGATGACAAATCAAGGCAATTACTACAGATTTGATGAAATCTGATAGTATCATTAGAGATATGATTGCATCAACTGATAAAATAATCTACTGCTAAATGGGGTTGTGACTATACAAGGCCATCAATTTAGTATCACTTTTTAACAATAAAATGGGCATATCTTAGTCCTCTTGATATTAAGGAACTTTACTAAGATATTGCTTAAAATGTTAAATATTCTCTCTTTTAGATTAGGTGCACAATGTCAGATTCTACTGAGTCAGGGCTTTCTGGAAAAGCAATGCCCTTACAAGGCAGACTTGATCTATGGATACTTGGGTGTCTGGAGCTCCAGGGCTTGGGCTCTGGGGTTCAAGACATGAACAGGGGGTGGTTCTGGGAGATGGAACTTGACCTGGGACTTTAAGTATTTTTGTAGAGGTTGAGGATCAGAGAGAGTCAAGTTGGAACCAGAGGTTCTAAGACAAGACCCGGTTAACAAATTATAAGTTGTGAAGTGCATACCAAACTTAGAGCATGCAATTATTTAGGTGTGCCAGTCAAAGCATGCCAGTCAGTGCATACCAATCAAGCAAGAGGGCATGCAACAACTAAGTAATATCAAGACTACTGGAATACAATGGGGAACTATGCTATAAGTACTATGAGGTCAGGTCTCGGGGTTCCAGGGTGTCTGGAATGGATTCTGGGAGATATTGAGTAGTAGGCAGAGACTGTATACTTGGATCGCACATGTAGGGCATGTGATCAATTGGCACAGAGGGAGTTGTGATGCATGATGGCTGGAGGCAGGCTGTGCAATCCAATTGTTGCCAGTGGTTGATTCCAGAGTCTGTAATGCAGGGTTCTCAGGGGATTAGCTGATATCAGTTGTGATGCATGTGGTGGTAGCATCAGCAGCTGTGGGGGCAAGGTGCATTGTGGGGTTGATAAGAGAGGGTCCCAGATGGGATTCCAGGGTTGTTCTGGGGGACTCCGGAGAGAGTCATGACACACAATCCATTATACTTCTGACACAGTTGCCTCTTTTGGATGCAGCCTTGACCATGATAATTGGTTTGGGAATGGGTAATTGTCACTAACTCTCTAGTTTTCATGTACTAATATATGCCCAGTATTTGGCAGAGGTGTTGCATATGTGACTTGGTACAAAAAGTGTGTTTTAAACAAAGTGACACATTCTGACTGATCATTGTGCTTTTATTGATATTATATTCAAGATAGAAGATGTGTTTGCTGTGGGGTATGATCTTGCCCTTGAGCTTGCAACAAATCAGATGAAATAGCTGCCTTCCAAGGATGATTCAGACAAGGAAATTGAGTTTGTTGATGAAACACCATGGATAGAAAATATGTGACAAAAAGAACAAGATACTATTGACCAAATCATTCACAGCCAGGAGTCTGGACATTATGTTGTGCTCCTTGGTCCCAAGGTATGTTGAGAGTTCATGTTGCCTCAGTTTTACACACATGGAACAAACAGGATTCTGGAAAAAAGACAATGATCTTTGATTCAATGGCAGCATGCCAGGCCAAAGGTGTTTCTGTGTGTGATGCTCATCCTAATCTTGAGGTGTTCAGGCTTAGGCTGGGAAAAGTGCTAAACTTCAAATTCAACAAGAACTCTCAAACTGGTTTATTTCAATGTAGAGATTCAAGGAAAGGTCAGTCTATATAATAGCATATTCCTGATAGTACCATGCTTGATTCTATGTGTATAGGTGGATTAGCTTTAGACATTGAAAGAGATAGCAGGTCATTGCTCTCAGCTTTCCATGCACATACTCACATAAATCAGCTCTTAACAAACTTGAAAAGGTTGCATTGTGCTCTGCATGCGAGACTGGTTGACCTCTTGTATTAATTGTCAATAATATCCACTTCTTCAAAAACAATGATGAGGGACACAACATGATCTTGCAACTGCAGAAGAGGGCAGAAGCATGGGCAGCTAGTGGTGAGATACATCAGCCAATCAATAGATTTTCTTTTTGATTGAAATTGTTACAAAAAATTCTTACCATGGTGTTTAGCTCATAGATAGTCAGAGTAACAGCTTTTGTGCATGTTCTAATCTATGGTGACAGTGATGACTTCTGGCCATTCCACATTATACATATATACTCGTATCCATAAAAATCAACAATTCTTTGATAAGCTGTCATAGGAAAGAATGCCAGCTATATGCAGGTCAGATCACTTTTCTCTTCATCTACTTTACCAAACTTATCTCACCAGGTGGTATCAATATATGACCTTGATACCACTGAATCATTGCATGCACTGAAATGCATGCAAGTTTATAGTTGGCACTCACCTGCTCCTCTTGAACAACTGAAGGAGGTTGTTTCTAATATTGGTGGTTGCCTCTCATATCTTAACAAGGTGTTTAGCTTCATGTTGGTTGCCATCATACAAATAGCTTATTAATTTTCTGAAAGGTGGCAAAGGCTAAGAATACAGTGGAAATGGCAGAAACCCTCAAAAACAAAGAGAAATGGTAACTCCTTAGTCAAATTGGTAAGTATAGTTAATGACTGTTGACTGTTTGAGCTCATTCCTTACAGAAATGTATGAAGGATTGATCCCTAACTGTAATGATGACATGATGGATGAGGTATAACTTTTCCTTCCCTCTTCTATCTATGAATTTAAACATTGGAAAGCAAAAATGGAGCTCATGCTCCTGGCTTCTACTGCAAGAATTTGTCAAACTATACCAAGAACAAGAAGCTATTTGCAAAGATAAAATTGCAGCTGGTGTATCTGTTTCCAAAGACAGCTTGGAGCTGCCTACCATTCTATATGTGAATAACCAATCTGTTCTGTGACTGGTGGTATATTGCAATGCTGATTTTCACTAGTGGAGGTATTGTTAAATAATGATGCAAGCTGATTTTATTGAGGGTTAGTCATAGTATATACTATTTCAATCCTATAAACTAAGAATATAAATACAGAGCTTGACCATATTAATGTCATTTCTATTAATGTACATTTACACTTCTCACTGCAGTCATATTCTAAAAGCAGGAATTCAAAGGTTCATAATGTATGACCAGACTTGATATTGATACTTCATGCTACTCAAGAGGTGGTATCAGAGGAAGGCTTCCAGAAAACTCTTGATAATGTTTGAGATAGAATAGATGAAATCAAAAGTCTGCATAGAACATGTGAACTGACAGTACATCTTGTGGTAAACACTGTATCTTTCTTTGTTAAGATGTTTCTGTTTTAGTTTAAAGATGTCGACCAAGGAGACTATATAGCTGTAACAGTTGATAAAGGTGGAGGAAACATTTTTGGAGGTTGTATTGTATAAGATTCAATAGATGAGCTAGATGATTGCATCACATTCCATACTCTCATACTCATTTTGAATATACCTACCCCTATATATACAGTTTATGTACATGTTAGATAATTTTAATGTTGTACCCTAAAAGTTGTTTATCAGAGCAGAAACATGATAGACTATAGATGGACAGCAAAATTAGTTAGAATTTCACTGGAGTGGTTTTGCTGTTCCAGTTGTTGAAAGATGTCGACATATGTATAAATATACATATGTGGAGAAGCTCAAAATAAAGCAATAAAATGGCATCAGGAAAGACAAAAATAAACTACAGTACAACTTGTACATATTTTTAATAAGTGGGAGGATTGTATTGTGATAGAAAATTCATCATGAAGTAATACACATTTACAGTATTCTAATTCATTGATGCAAAATTTCACTAGTTTGCTAACTGCCTAGTTTGCCTCAGCTAAGTTGTTAAAAGTTAGACTATAGATGGTCAAAACAAAAGAGAGGCATTAGTCTTTAAATATTTGAAAATAACTGTTATTTCTTTTGTTAATATAACTTCAAGGCTTATTAAGTAATTAACTTGTTCTTATATAAGTCTAGTATAAACATATATTATAGTGTAGGAAATTAATCTAATTCAATGATTTGCTCTTATTGGAGAAAGAAAACACCTAGTTGTATATTGATTTCTATGTGGACTAGGCCTTTTTTCAGTACTCTTATTTTATTGACTGTGTCCAAGCAGTTAGTTTCATATTTTCCCATGAAGATCCTCACTTAGAGCTTTCTTATTGTGATTTTGCTTCATGCAGTAGCTTGGAATGAAGCAACATTATTCAGTGAATTTGCATTTAAGTATATTTTAAGCCATTCTCTGTTAGGTGTTGCAGTTTTCTATAAGTCAGCTAAGTTGGTTATTATGTAATTCTTACATTTGGTGTTTTTATAGATACTTTTGTTGGCTGTCTTCTTTATAAAGTGATTGGTGGAAGTGAGAAGGATAATTGAAAGGATATTGGATGCAATTCTGGTTGCTTTGCTTTTTATGTGTATATAAGTGGGATTTTGCTGATTTATTCTTAAGGAGGAGCTGCTAAAGTGGAATAAGATATTCATTTGTTTTTAAGTAAATGAAAAGTCATATAAAATATTTTTCCACTCACTGTTAGCTATGGCTATTTTGCTTTAGTTAGAGTATTCTTTATCTATTTTCATTGAGTCTCTTGGTGTATTTGCTCTCTTGATTATTGGTTTTTTACTTGCCTCTTCAAGGTTATTCTTTACCTAGTCTTTCTAATGCTTTAGGCATGCTGACTTCACTTTGAATTTAGATACCTTAAGTGTTATAGTCTTAAAACATCATGCTAGGAGTGGGAAAGCAGCTGTTTTTAGCTCTGTTGCACTTAGGTGAGCCCATTGGAGAGACTGCTTTAAAAGTGTGTCTTTTTAGTGTTCTGTTCTTTATAGAGCTTAGAAGTTGTGAGCATTTTGTTGTTTCTTAATTCTTTTATTTACTTCTCTTAAAAATGAGCCTAACTCACTTAGTATGTAGTTTTTAGGCTGGGTTACTTTCTTTTATTCCTTTTATTGGTAAAGGCACAAAAGCTTCTTTTATTGATTAAAGTAATTGTTGATTAGCTATTGCTTCTTTATTACAGAATGTAATAACTCCTATACTCAAGTTTCTTTTAGAGAGCACAGAATTTGAGGAAGAATTATCTAATGTGATGAAGTGATCTTTTAACATTCTGGGTGGTAAATGTTCAGAAGTGCTTATGTTGCTTAATATTGAAGCATTAGTTGGGGTTGAATAATTTTTCACATTGGACTACTATTAAATTTAACTATGTATCTCTCATTTAATCTTGGCCTCATTTATACATTATTTTTATATGTCATAGTCTATTATTCCTTATTTACTTAATACATAAGAGAGTGAGACTGACAATTATATTTTTAGTTGGGATGGTAGTTAAAAGCTATTATTATTAAGGCTCCTCTATATTTTCTTTATTATTTTTATTACAATTATAGCTGGTAGTGTTTAGTCTGCTTGGGATTAATTTTCTTTTAGCTTTTCACATATCTGCAAGAATATTATCACTGTGATATTTTGCATTTAGTTTTTCTTGAGCCTGCTTCTGTTTTTGCCTGAAGAAGACTAAGCATGGTTGGTTATGGTGGAAGGTTCTCTGACTAAGACTATATAGAGGGAGAAAGGAGGCATTAACTCCACCGTTTGATGGTGAGCATCTTTTGGTGCACCTTCTATTAGAGCAGCTTAGGTTTTCATTAGCTATTTATTAGTTTATTTAAGTTTGTGTATATTACTTAGTGGTTACTAATTAAAAGGCCTTCACTGTTACAGCATAATTATAATTACTTTTCTAAACCTTTTATTTTTTCCATTTATTGATGTTATTTATAATCTATATTATAAGCACTAATTACAAGCCACACTTAATAATATGTGTAAATGTCCAACAACACTCATTCACAGTCAATATAAAATTCAGCTTGTCTAAACATATAAGCTCTAATTAATTTTGTTCTATTTATCATTCTTAGTGCTTATGTGATTTAACTTCTGCCTATCTTGGATCTTTGATGATTTTGTTGACTTGTCATTCTCTTTACCACTTTGTTTACTTTGCTAAGTTTTAATAAGACTTTTGCTTTAATCATTACTAATGGTTTAATATGATATTGATTATAGTTTCTATGAGTTCTTATTTCTACAATGTTGGCAAAACAGCCCTCTCCTGTGACCTGATCTCAATTCACTGCTGGTACTTATTCAAATAGTAAGTCTACAAATTTTCTTTTCTTTTCTATCTTATTTTCACTTATGTTTTTTTAGAATTCATAGTTTCTCTCTACAATACTGCAGTTTCTTTACTAGTTCTCCTTTTGCTTTGCAATATCCTTATTGAGTTGCTTCCTTTATATTACTTTTCTGTGCTTTGTTTATATTTGCTATAGTATGTATATTTATAAAGGCTGCATATAGTTTTTGCAACTCTTCTTGTATTTTTTCTTTTTCTTAAAACAACCTCTCAATTATATCATCTTGTTAGTCTCTCAATACATTAGTGAACACTAAATGAATCACATTTTTTCTTACTGCTTATATGTCTATTTGCTATATTTTTGTACCAGATCTTCAGCTTCTTTTTCTTTTAGTTTTGTGTTAGCTGCACAATATCTACTATATTATGGATTAAGGTTCTAAGCCAACTTTTCTTTATTGCTTCATTATGGGACCTGCTGTAGCAGACTAAATGAACTACTGCCTTTTCTGCTCTACTTTCTTTCTTCTTACAGTTTAATTACCTATTTTCAAGTACCACATTCTCTTTTAGACATTGTTGGTCTTTACTATCATTACACAAATGGGACATTTTATTTCTCTTTTGTTTTACTGTTTTTACTAACCATTCTGCTAGCTAAACATTTCTAAATGTATGCTCTAGTCTTCTCACAAGGCAAATTGGTACTTTGAGTATTTCAATGCATAGCAGTGGTCTTGCCTCATGTTTTCCTTTTTCTTCAACAAAGTTATAGCTAAAGATATTATGATTTAACTGAAATCTTTTACTCTTCCTCTTGACACCTCTAATTTCTCTGAACTCCAATCATCCCCAGTGCATATAGGACAGCAGTTATGTAGTTATTTCTTAGCCTTGATCTTATTACAGTTTTACCATGTCCTGTCTACTTTTTAATTCTTTCAATTTCATTCAATATATTATTTTTTTCTGAATTCATATCTGTATTTTCCTTTATTTCCTTTCATCTTTCTTTGTTCTTGCTCTCTTCAATGTTGCAATATGTCAAACCTATTGAAAATACTTAAAATCTTATTTCATCATACTTCTTTTAGTAGTTTTATGCTCTAAGGTGAGTTCTCAGGTTAGTGGTCCTTGACAGAAGGAGTACTCAACTTTGACTTGCTAGACCCTTCTTTTGTTTTTAGTATATTTCTTATAACAAGATCCTTCTTTTATTCTTTTTATTTTTTATTTTTTAATTTCCTTTTAGGTCCTCATGCTCAATTTTTTTGTGTATTTAGCAGCAGTGGCAATGCTTATTCCAATAGGTGATGAAATGGAAAAATAGGAGTTGAGGAAAGTGGAACCAGAGTAAAAATGAAGAAACAGAGACAGAAATAACATGGAATGAGATGAAATGATAGTTAAGTAAATAAGGAGAGGAGAGTAGTGGGAAGAAGATAAAAGAGAAACATTGGGAAGTAGTCAAAATATAAAAGAAGTTAGAAGCAAGGAGGATAGAGGGGATAGGAGTTGAAGAGAGTGAAAATGGAGTTGACCAAATAATGAAGAGATAAGTAAAATGAATTGAACAAGTTGAAATAAATTTGAGGTGAGATGGAGTAAGAATTGAAATAGATTTGAAGACACTCAGAAATAATATTTATAAAGATAGCATAGGAGTACAAAGTATCTACAATACTTTCTTAGTTTCATGACCCCCTCCGGAATCCCCCAGAATAACCCTAAAACCTCATCCAGGACTCTCTTTTGTCAATTCCACAATGCACTCCACCTCCACAGCTGCCAATGCTGCCATCACATGCATCACAACTGCCATCAGCCAACCCCCCCAGAAACCCTGCATTACGGACTCTAGGATCAACTTGTCATGACCCCTTCCGAAGTTCCCCAGAACCCCACCCAGGACCCTCTTCATTAACCCCACAACATGCCTGTCCCTGCAACTACCAATGCCACCATTAACTCGCATCACAACCATCAACAGTTAATTCTCCGGGAACCCTGCATTACGGACCCTGGGATCAACCGCCATCCACCGCCAAATCACGCCACCTGCTTCCGGCCATCACACATCACGATCCCCCTGTGCCCATTGATTGTGCACTCTACATGTGCGATCCAAGTATACAGTCCCAGCCTGTTACTCAATGACTTCTGGAAACCATCCCAGACACCCTGGAACCCCAAGACCCAGCCCCATAGTACTTATAGCATAGTTCACCACTGTATTCATTAGTCTTGATATTACCTGAACTATTGCATGCCCTTTATTTGACTGGTACGCATTGACTGGCATGCTTTGACTGGCATGCCAGAGTAATCACATGCTCTAAGTTTGGTACGCACTTTGCGACTCTTAATTTGCTAACTGGGTCTCATCTTAGAACCTCTGGTTCCGACTTGACCCCTGCCAACTCTCAGCCTCCCCAAAATACCCAAAACCCCCAGCTCAAGTTCCATTTCCCCAGGACCACCCTCCCTGTCCGTGTCTTAAACTCCGGAGGCTTAACCCTGGAGTTCCAGACACCCGGGTATTCATAGATCAAGTCCACCTCGTAAGGGCATTGCTTTCCTGGAAAGCCCCCAAATCAGCAAAACCTGACATAATATCAAGACTCTTCCTTACACCATTCTTGATGGCTATGTATACTCACACCTACTACCCCACGGGCTACCAGACTGACCCTTACAGGCATCCGGTCCCAGATCATTACTCTGCGC
>QLON01001454.1:0-10117 GCA_003313675.1 Termitomyces heimii
GAACAGCTCCAGAGCCCCATCTGGGGCTCTCTTTCATCAACCCCACAACATGCTCTGCCTCCACAGCTGCTAATGCCGCCATCACATGCATTAAAACTGCTATTAGCCAGCTCCCCCAGGAATTCTGCATTACAGATCCTGGAATCAACTGCCATCAACAATTGGATTACATAACCTGCTTCTAGCCATCACACATTACAGCTCCCTCCACACCAATTGATTACATGCCCCACACATGCAATTCAAGTATATAGTCCCTGCTTGCTACTCAATGCCTCCCGGAGCTCATCTCAAACACCTCAGAACCCTGAGACCCAGCTCTATAATACTTATAGCATAGTTTCCCATTATATTCACTAGTCTTGATATTAACTTGAATTGTTGCATGCCCTCTTACTTGACTGATATACACTGACTAGCATGCTTAACTAGCATGCCTGAATAATTGTGTGCTCTAAGTTTGATCACACTTCACAACTTATAATTTGTTAACCTTGTCTTGTCTTAGAACTCCTGGTTCTGACTTGACTCACCTCCAATTCTCAGCCTCTAAAATACCTAAAGCTCCAGGTCAAGTTCTATTCCGTGGAACCACCCCCTATCTGTGTCTTGAGCTTTGAAGTCCTAGCCCTGGAGTTTCAGACACCCGAGTATCTGTAGATTAAGTCCACCTTATAAGGGCATTGCTTTTCTAGAAAGCCTTCAACTCAGCAAAACCTGACACCAATGTTTTACATAGAGCTACTAATAATAACAATTAATATTAATGCCTGGATCACTTACCTTTTTATTTAGATTCTAATACATTTTGCCTATAAAGCTGCTTTCATATTGTTAAACCAGATATTATAATTAGTTCTATTTAGCTTTGCATTACAAAGTTTTTGAAGTGCTATCTTTAGTGACAGGTCCATAACTTGTTACAGAATGATATATTTGCAGTAGAATAACAATATTTACTTTAAGAACTGAGTTGGAGATTAAAAAAATGCTCAATATATATATTAAATACTTTTACAAAGTAAAACATTTAGTAAATATTTAAAGTAAATAATGCTTTTAGTGAATTACTTTAGAATATAAGATAAACAAGTGTAAATTATAATGTCAATTTCAAATAAAAAAAGATAACTATATACAATAAGTTATTTTTTACCATCTTTGTTACTAATCCCTTAAAGCTGCATATCATTAGTAATATATTTAAGTGGCTATAGCAGAACTTGACATTTCACACTTTTGCTTACTACTTAGAAACCAGTTAAAGAGGATGCAGATATGAGCAGGAAAAATGCTATAAAAATCAAAAAAAGAAAGTTTATTCATTAATTAGTATATATTGAGCACTTTAATGCTAATATTTTTGAATTAAGAATTATTCATATTTTAAATATGGCCCATTTATTCTTAATAGTGTTAATATGTCTATTTCAAGAATGAGACAAGACAAAGCTATTGATCATTAAAAAGTTTGAATAAAATAGACTTTTGCTAAAACTTATGAAAAAATGACATAACTATAACTATCTTGAAAAATCTTCTCCAAATTATATTAGATCAGCCTTGTCAATGATCTAGATGTTGAGAAATTAGCTTATCAGTATTTTGGTATAATTCATATTAAATCAATTCTGTGGCTATACTAAGGTCTCTAAAGATTAAGTGATTTATTTTAAGTAATTAATAATAGAATTATTAGTACATTAATGATAAATTAAGGCAATTACTGCAGATCTGATGGAATTTAATGGAATAATCAAAGATATAATAGCATCAATTGATAAGATATCTGCTATTAAATAGGTTTCTATCTATATAATGCCATTAAACTAATATTATATCTTAACTATAATATATATATATATTAGCAGAAATAGATGTAAATCTTTATATATTGAGTATTATTAGAATTGCCTAATTAACCTGCATATAATAGAAGTTTTCCAAAGACATTCTATGATGAACTGATAGAGGAATCAGTGATTTGATAGGAAAAGTTAAATTTAGCTATTAGTTACAATTGAGCAGGCTTTAGTGAAATGTTAATATCTTAATGAAATAGCTACTAAATTCTATTCTATTTAATATTGTTGAGAATGTCTAATTAATTTGCACCTGATAAAAAAGGTCCAGAAGCATTTTATGAAGATCTGAAGGAAATATTAATGATTTATAGAAGCAGAGCACCAAAATCATTGAAGCATTATTTCTTAGCCAGAAAAGTGAAGAAAAAGCATAAATAGAAGGAGATTTTATAATAAAAAGCAAGAAACTGAGTATTTATACTTAAAATTCTCAAGTGAATATTTCAAGCTCAAGGCAATAGTTTCCTTCAGATTAATAATTTTATATACTATTTAGACCTTTTTTTAGTGTGACTGAAATTAAATTAATTAAAAACCATTAAACTTTATTACTCACCTACTATATTTTATAAAAGCATTTGTGAAGTGTAATTTAGTCCCAGAACTTAGTAAAAGCTGATTTATTTGTGATTGCCTCTATTTAGACTAATTCAAATAATCTAATTTTTTATCAGTGTCTTAAATCATATTTAAGCATGTCTACCTCATACTCTTGCATATTTTTTATTGAGCACTCTTATGCATATATTAGGCAAATATTAAAGCCAATGAAAAAAATCATTTGATTAAATAGTATATTTTATAATCACTTACTAAGAGCTCAATATTAAAAAATAGTGTAAATTTAATATTAGCTCTAATCAAGTCACTCAATTCATAAAATATTAATATATTTGTCTTAACAATAAGACAAAATAAAGCTATTAATTATCAAAAAGTCTAAATAAAGCAGACTTTTGCTAAAAACTGTGGGCAAATGATATAGCCAGAACTGCCTTAAAAAGCTCTTTTCATATCATGTTAGATTAGCCTTATTAATGGCTTAGATGTTGAGAAATTAGCTTATTAGTATTTTGATCTAATGCATATCCAAATCAATCATGTGACTATAATCAGGTGACATGTGCACCCAAATCAGTCATGTGATCATGATCATGTGATTATGCTAAGGTTTCTGGAGATTAGGTAACTTATCTTAAAGAAAGCATCATACCTTGTCAATAAAATAGGCATATTTCAGTGGAAAACATGACATATTGGGTATTGTTTTGATTGCCTGATTAATTTGCACACAATGAAATTTGTCCAAAGGCATTCTGTGGTGAAGTGATAGAGGGATCAGTAATTTGATGGAAAAAGCTAAATTTAGTTATTGAGGAAAATTAAGCAGGTATTGGTAAAATGCTTATATCTTGATGAAAAGGCTACCAAAACCAATTGTATTTGGTATTGCCAGAAAGGTCTGATTAATTTGCACCTGATAAAAAAGGTCTGGAGGCATTTGAAGAAGTTAAAGAAGACATAAGGAAGATATTAACAATTTACAGAATCAAAGCACCAAAAATATAGGAAGACCCTTTCTTGGCCAGGAAAATTTATACCAAGTCTCTTGAGACCAAGAAATAGAGGCCCAATTACCAGAAAATGACTCAAAGTAACTGAAAAATGTCATGCATCACAGGAAGGGGAAATAACATAAATAGAGGAAGATTCTGTGACATTTAGCAGGTTGCTAATTGCTTACACTCAGAATCCCCAGAAAGTGAATATCTTAGGCCCAGGTTAATAGTATACTTTAGATTAATAGTTTGATATGCTTTTTGGACCTTTGTTTAGTGTGACTAAGGTTGCATTGACTGAAAAATCAATAAACTCTATTACCCACCTATATATTTCATAAAAGTACTTTGTGAAGTGTGATTTAGTCCCAGAACTTAGTGAAAACTGGTTTATTTGTAATTGCCTCTATTCAGACTAATCTAAATAACCTAATTTTGCATCAATATATAGGCAAGGGCTAATATGGCTCTTTAAAATACTTGATCTCTTCTACATTGAGCTTTATATCAAGTATATCTACAAACTCATTAAATTAATTGCAACTTGAACCATGAATATCTGCCTCTTTTTTGCAATTTCTTAAATATGTATTTATAAGTATTCTTGGATGTGGCAAACTGGTAATTATACCATTTAATAATTTCTTAGCTTAACTCTGATTTAGCAAGCATCCCCAACTGAACAACAACATGATTATTACTAATAATATAAGATAAATGTCTAAGATTACTTATGAATCAGTCTTGCTTCTCTTGATTTTTTTATTGAAGAGATGGGCTAGGACTCTATGAGTTAATGATAGCCATAGTATATTACCAACTCTAAAATGCTATGAAAATTATCACCTTTTTGTTATCAAGCTATTAAATACTCATACTTTGAGCATAGGCATTATTTTCCTTTCTTCTTCTCTATAAACAAGAGTATAGAAGTTTTGCATTGAAATAAAAGGAGTAAGATTATTATTAATTGCATAATCTGACAAAAAAAATGAGATAGAAATTGTAAACATATTCAAGAACACTACCTTACATAATATAGACTGATGAGAACACATTGTGAGGTGTGTTTGTCTTTAAAATTATATACTGATATTGCCAAGTAGAATAAGAGCTCATCTTAATATATCAGACTAAACTGGATTTAACTACATTATGAAGAGCTTGCATTTATCAAAGACTTAGAAGGTGAATTAAACAATGGAAATCTTCTTTCTTACAGTTTCAGAAATAAAAGTGTTGAAATCAAAACAATGATTTAGCAAGATATTTGTAGATGTTGCAAGGCACAG
Organism: Termitomyces heimii; assembly: GCA_003313675.1. Lineage (NCBI taxonomy): Eukaryota > Fungi > Basidiomycota > Agaricomycetes > Agaricales > Lyophyllaceae > Termitomyces > Termitomyces heimii. The sequence continues at coordinate 4,717 of QLON01001454.1, forward strand.
ATATTATAAGCCTATACTGCAAAACATTAATGTATTCAAGCTGCAGCTTTTTAAGGCTGTTCTTGATGAAATCAAAAATATGGTGCAATATAAGGATTAATCTTTATCTTGATGGATTTGATTCAATTAAGAGATCTTGCAACTCAAAATATATTGATTTATATATCACTAGTCATCAAGATTTATATTCTTATAGATAAGCTACAAAAGTTCATAGCACACAGAATAAAAGGTCTGATTGAATCAATGAGCTAAGAAAAACTTAGCAACTAGATTTTATGCATATCTTTGTCATTACAACAATCTCCTTTTTAAGTAGCTTGAGCTCCTTGATGGCCCTTCTTAAATCTTCTCTAATAGACCATTCAAGTAAAGCTAAAGCATAATGCTAGCCTCAAGCTAAAGCTATTAAATTGTAAAATAAGAAATACATCTGCAGTGTCAAAGGTGTTGATACTAGCATCATATATATTTATCAATTTAGATTGTTATTCTTTATTATGATTGGAAGGCTCTTATGCAAACTTTATAGTTTTTAGAGCCTCTTATTCTTTCTAAATTCATGCTTATTATTTATTCAATCTATATAACATTGTTTCTAAGATTAGTCAAGACACCTTGAAACTAGAGATTACAAGTTGCATTAAGGCACAATATATATATAAAAGGACTAGAAGTCAAAAAATCAACATATTCACTATACTTCATTTTTAAAAGAATAGACATATAGGCAGTTTAAGTTGTTGATACTTTAGAGGCTAAGCTTTTAGCTAAGTATATATTGACATAGCTCAGATACCTAAGGCTAATTACACCTCCATGGGCTACTATTAGATTTTGATAGTAAAAAAAGCCTAGAGAACTTTAGAAATTCATGCATTAGACACTTAGTTAATAAGCCAGTGAATTTAGCAGGGGCAAGCCTTAAGTAGTGTGATTTGATATCAAAGTAGGGCTAATTTCCTGAGTGCACTCACCATCAATAATAAGGGCATCAAGCAATAATAATTAATGAAATTCTGAAGTTCAATAAATGATTAAATAATAAGTGGTGATCTATAAAAAAAAGGGTAATTATTAAGATTAGAATTTTAAAAGTGCATGAAACTCTTGGATCAGAGATTAGTCAATATTTCTCCACCTAGATCTTTATTGTGTATATTCAATGAATGGTCTAATGGGTGGAAACTTCTTCTATCTGAGTAAATACTTATTAAGTAAGTATGGTTAAAACCTAGAAATTCTGCTTGTTTCTCTTATTAAGTACTATGAAAAAGTAAGATTATAAGAGTGAACTCTGCAGCATGAGTTTAGATTAAGTCCACAATAGGCCTTATAACTTTTCATGCTTTAAAAATACTTTAATTTGACTGAATTTGTTTATATTAAAGATAAGCTCTACTCTAGTTTATATGCATTTGTGTTCTTGCATAACATATCATGCATTAGTATACTCTTTACAGTTTTTTTATGGCCACAAATTGATTTCAGCATCCATTGCTTTGGCTCACAAAATCAATTTAATGGCAGGCCTCTTCATCTGCAACTACTATTTTAACTTTTAAATTTTTAAAACAGATGGGTAACTTCAATCTGACACTTCTCAAATAAGAGTTCCACCATAAGGTATGACTACTAAAAGGTGTGACTGCATCAAAAGGCCCAATCAGAGTCACCCCAATCTAATTCAACACTCTGCACTTTGATAAAGCATCACACAGACAATTTATTGTTTAGACAGATTTAAATATAATAGAACTGGAATTAACAAGTTGAAAAATGACTTGAACTTTAGGATGAGTCAATATATATATGTATCAGAACAAATGAATAACATGGGTTCCATTTGTAATAAAAAAGAGGATATGTAGATATATAATGATAAAACCATTTTAAAAATTATAAGTGATGCTATAGTAACATTATTTCAATGACTAAAGCTAGTTAGTGATTCCATTGACACACTTAAGTTTATCCATCTCTATGTTAGTAACACTCAAGGTTAAACCAAGATGTTCTTTTTTAGAATTACAGAGTAAATCTATATAAACACCAGTAAGTAAATATGTAAATAAAAGTAAGTAAATTGTCTCATCCTTAGTCACTCTGATGGAATGCAGTTGACTGAGAGTGGTTTCTGTGTATTGAAAATATTTATACAAAAATAAAATAAAGTTTTATGCAAAGGTTAACTAATACTAATTATGCACTACATATGAGTAGTGTGCTTGAAATCCAAAAGGAGTAGAAAGTGGAAATAAAGTAATGCAAAGAAACATAAAAGAAAAAACAGAAGAATAAAAAAGAAAATATATCTTTAACCAGGTGCAAGTCATTTTTCAACACCTTCCTAGCTAATTCTATTGGAAGCATCAGATATAAATATCAGATGTCAGGCATGGAAATTTTCTCTAAAATAATATGAGTCCAGGATATGTTGGAGTGACAATCAACAGCTCACAAGTCACATATGCTAGTTCATTGACAGGTGTAGACCCCTGGACCATGAGATGCTTTAAATGAAAAAAGTAGGCACCTCTATACAACTTTGCCTATATAAACAAACCACTCTAAAATATAAGAAATAATAACAGAATGCTTTGAAACATTGAGATGGAACATTTTTAGTGTCAGTAGATAGACTTATTCAATAAGAAAAACTCAGAAGCACCCAATAAAATTGCATCTCTCACCCCATCTTCCAATTCAGACCTTGCTATGCACAAGTAAATAATGAGTAATTGACTCCTTCTAATGCTTCTGCTAAACCCACATGAAGACTTTAACAAGTTGATGACTGTAGAACCTCTAGAGGAAATTCATGTTCTGAAACAGTCCTAATATCAATTAAACTTCTTAACTTCTTTATCTCTAGCAAACCTCCCAGTGAAAGAAAGTTCTGTTTTTCTTTGGTGAACAAGCAGAGAGCAGCAAGTGATAACTTAAAGCATTCAGCCCCTCCCCTTAGCTTTGCAAATGCAGGGGTCTCTAAAAAATACCTTGAAAGTGGTTTGCCCTATTATGACCCCAATTAAACATCATAACTTTAACTTCTTCCATGAGAACTTCCCATCTTTCTCACTTGTAAGAAACATATCCCCTATTCCAGGTCCTAGCAAAAACAAACTTAAGGAGATTGTACCTATAACTGACAGTACTTCAAAGCAGTAAACACTCAAAACTCTTCCTTATTCCACCTTCAAATCCCCAGAAGGGTGACAGAGCTATAGCTAGTCAGCTATACTAATCCAACACTTTCCTAAATGTAGATACATTCTTTAACCAAAGCAACATGGCTATAGCAGACTTAGTCTAGGATAATATTCCTACAGACTCTCTCCTATACTTCTCTACCTCATATTTCTTAATCACAAATAATAACAAGATCTAAACCAATCCACTATCAAACCCAGTGTCATGACCCCTCCCCTCTGGAACTCCCCAGGACAGCCCCAGAGCCCCATCTAAGGCTCTCTTTTATCAACCCTACAATATGCCCCACCCCCACAGCTGCCAATGCCACCATCACATATATCAAGACTGCCATCAGCCAGCCCCCCCCTAGGAACCTTGCATCACAGACCCCAGGATCAACTGCTGTCAACAATCGGATCATGCAACCCACTTCTAGCTATCATGCATCACAGCTTCCTCCACATCAATTGATCATGCATCCCACATGTGCAATCCAAGTATACAGTCCCTGCCCACTACTCAATGCCTCCCAGAACCCATCCTAGACACCCCGGAACCCCAAGACCCAACCCCATAGTACTTATAGCATAATTCCCCATTGTATTCAGTAGTTTTGATATTAACTTGAATTGTTGCATGCCCTCTTGCTTGACTGGTACACACTAACTGGTACGCTTCAACTGGCATGCCAGAATAATCACATGCTCTAAGTTTGGTATGCATTTTGTGACTTATAATTTGTTAACCAGGTCTCATCTTAGAACCTCTGGTTCTGACTTGACCCCCTCCAACCCTTAGCCTCTACAAAACACCTGAAGCCCCAGGTCAGATTCCATTCCCTGGGATCACCTCCTGTCCACATCTTGAATCTTGGAGCCCTAGTATCCATAGATCAAGTCTGCCTTATAAAGGCATTGCTTTCCTGGAAAGCCCCTGACTCAGTGGAACCTAACACCCAGCCTTCACACTGTCTAACTGGCCATTGCAATTTCTCAATTGCTCTTCAACTGGCAGCTAGTTAGAAAAGATATCTGTGGAATATGCTTTAATAAAAGACAAAGCAAACATGAATATGGTCTTTTCAGGAATACATAACAATAAAAGCCTTACTGGAAGAGTAACAACAAACTCTTTGGGCCTCCAATGCATCATGAAGCCAGATGGGGATAGCCCAAATATACCTGCAACTTGATCCAATGGACAATGTAGCAGACTCACAAATTGAAGCCTGGAACAAAGTATTCTTATCAAAAGTTTGGGCTAGAGAGTATCAAGAGAAACATCAACCAAATAGCCTTGCCATTGTGGACAAAGCATGCAATGTAATCAAGAATTTGGTTTGAGTTAAAAAGAATGCTCACTTAGTATTTCCTTCTTCCTACAGAAACAAGCTGTAGACTTGGACTGCTTCCATACTACTTATCACATGTTGGTTTCTAGCCTCACTAAGGCTCAAGCAACCTACTTAGTTAATATAGAAATAGCATTGACTAAGGAGATTTCCATAATTTCAAACTCTTTGAAAACCAATGCTTTACCTTTATCCTCACTATATTTATCTATATCACTTAGAAGTCTCACCTATAATGCATGCTCTTGCATTCATCAACATCAACACTCTCGATTGCTAACTTGGCCATATATCACCAAACCAGTTGATACAAATAGTGAATGATGGACATATTGGAGGAGTCAACAGAATCACTAGGAAGACAAAGTTTTGCAAGCCATGTGCCTTTACAAAATCAAAGAAATTACCATTCAGAATGAAGGATAAAAGGCAACACATGCATTTTAAATTATACACTGAAATATGGGTGGACCAGTAAAACTTGAAGATTGACATGAAAATAGATACTGAATAACCTTCTTTGATGGGTATACAAGATTTCCATGAGATTACTTTATGTGAAGCAAAAGTGAGGCATTTGAGCATTTTTGTTAGTTTAAAAACAATGTGCAAACACTTCTGAAAGCAGAAATCTCAGAACTTCATTTATTTAAAAACTTTGTGAGCTTTTTCCAATCAGATAATGGTGGAGAATACATAAGTAGAAAGTTCCAAGAAGAATTAAGAATGGCAGAAACCATATACTTGACAATAGCATTAAACACACTTAAACAAAACAGCTTGGCTGAATGCATGTAGTTAACATAGTGATGGCAATGCTAATTGATTCTGCATTGCTAAAGATCTTTTAGTTCT